>PVIU01000634.1:8762-288384 GCA_004026605.1 Ondatra zibethicus
TCAGGTGTGAGGGGTGCAGTCTGGCTCACACTCAGGTGTGAGGGGTGCAGTCTGGCTCACACTCAGGTGTGAGGGGTGCAGTCTGGCTCACACTCAGGTGTGAGGGGTGCAGTCTGGCTCACACTCAGGTGTGAGGGGTGCAGTCTGGCTCACACTCAGGTGTGAGGGGTGCAGTCTGGCTCACACTCAGGTGTGAGGGTGCAGTCTTGCTGTTTCTTACTGAGGCTAAACTTTCGAGGTTTATAGCCCATGTCTATTTGGGAGTAAGTGAGGGTCAGCCTAGTAACCAGGATGAATATTTTCCAATGACAAACCGATAGTTTGCCCAAAAGTCCCATGACCATTTAGAAAGTGCTATATTCTTGTAGGCTGCATAGATCAGTCTGTGCCTTGTGTCACAGACTTCTACTATCACAATGTGTATGTGAGCGTGTGTGCGTGTGTGTGTGTTTGCGTGTGTGTGTGTGTGCAACTGGAGAGGGGATCATGGTGGAGGAGGAAGAGATCCCGAGGGAGAGAAGAAGGATAATGGAGTCCATCCATCATAAGAGCAGAGGAAGGTTATCTGGGAACGGCCAGAGGGGGATAGGGTGGGAAGAGGGTTGGGGAAGGGGACTAATTATAACAAAGTATAATAATGCATATTATTTTAATCATTTTAATGCCTTAACAAACCCATTACTTTGTATGCTAATAAAAATATTAATTCAATAATAAAATGAGAAAATAACAATTTGAAAAAAAACTAACCCTAGCCTATGAATATCATGACCGAATTCTTACCTCTTCAGCTATCAAGGTAGATTTTGTTACTTTCCAAAGGTCTAGTTCATCAAAGTTTTGGTTTATTAGCTTGGTTTTCATTTGGGGTTTACTTGCATGCTTATTTGTTTTGATCTGACACTTCACTGTATAGCCCGCCCTGGAGGAATTATTTTTCTGTTACTTGGTTTAAGAAAGAGATTTTGCCTCGCACCACACAAGTTCTGCAGACTGTCTCTCGGGTTGCATCGTTCTTTCCTTTGGCCATCTCTTAACAGGGAGACAAAAGCAAGCACCACATGCAATGTACTGGAAAACTGATCATCACATTTGATAAAGATTTTATTCAGTGCAAGTTCAAACAACTCCTGATTTGGCAAAAATTAAAAGAATGAACTGTAAGAAGCCCATTGGCAGTAGACATGGGAGTAGCTGGAGGCACTGGAAATGCACTAACACCATTTTTCTAGAAACAACCTGACAATCATATCAATTTTTTAAAATTCACTCCAATTTTTAGAATTTATTTAAAATGTTCAAGGATGGGTGCAAAGACTTAATTACATGGCTATTCGATGAACATTTCTTAGAACAATAAAGATATGAAAATGACCTAAACAGCTGTATCACCAGATTAAAGTCATCCACCTGAGAGAGAAGTTAAAACATGGCTAGGTGAGGGCCCAGTAACAACACTTGCAACAACATGAGAACCTGGATTCAAGTCTCCAGCATCCATGAAGAAAGTCAGACATGGCTGAATGGCTGCATGTGCCTATAGCCATGTGGCCTGTAACCCCAGCAATGGGGACCACAGGATTCCTGGGATCACTGGTTGGCCAGCCTAGCAAAAATGGTGAGATCAAAATTCAGTAAGAGACACTAAGGGTGACAAGAACAGTCATAGAGGATGATATTCAGAGTCCTGATGTGGTCTCTGCATGCTCGTGCATGAGTGCACACTACACACAACACACAGGGAGATAATGAACAGAGGAAGACAGGAAGAAGGGAAGAATGTTGTTTAAAAAATACATGAAATCACAGGAAAGTTTTATGCTTTTCATACTATTTGCATATTTATTTGTTTGTTTGTTTCATATATGGATGTTTTGCTGCACGTATGTCTGCACCACGTGTGTGACTGATACCTCCAGGGGTCAGAAGAGGGCACTGAGGCTCCTGGAACAGGAGTCATAGAAATGCTGTGAGCCAGCTGCCACCATGTGGGTGCTAGGAATGGAGCCCAGGGCCTTGGGAAGGACAGCCAGTGCTCGAAGCTGCTGAGTCATCTCTCCAGCCCCTGATTTTATGTATTTCTAATGCTCATTTTGTCTTAAGAAGTTCTCACAGACCAAGTCAAAAGTAAAACTTTTTGAAATTTCACATCTTTAAAATGACTTCTTCTAGATTTTAAGGAACCGTTCTAAATATCTCGTTTATTATTTATCTCTAAGATCATGACTTGTAGGGGCTTGGTGAAATGGTTACCCAGTACAATGCTTTGGGGTGATTTTTCTGTATGCTGTGAATATGTATTCCTTTCATTGGTTAATAATTAAACTGTTTGGAAAATAGCCAGGCAGAATAAGTTTAGGCAAAACAATCAAACTGAGAACTCAGATGAGAAAGGACAGAGTCGAGAGAGAGATGCCAGCCAGCTGCTGAACAAGCAGGACGTGTAGAAAATGAGGTAACAAACCTTGAGCCATGTAGCAAAACATAGATAGAAATATGAGTTAATTTAAATATAAAAGTTAGCTAATAATAAGCCTGAGCTATTGGTCGAGCATTAATAATATAAGCCTCTGAGTAATTATTTGGAAATGGACAGAGCAGGACAGAGAGATAGCCATTTAGGTACTTTGTCCAACATGGGACATAGATCCACATAAGACCTAAAAAAAGCTTAAAAAAGGATTCTAAACATACACAAAAATGGAGTCAGGTGCAGCTTCTTAGTAACTGTCTTTTCTCCAGTGGGCTCTGTTTGCTGGTAGCTAATAGAGGAACAGCTCCTTAAAAAAGCAACTTCCTGGTTCATACGGCAGCACTTTTGGTAGGTCCTGTTGTAGAGCACTCGGTTGGGGTTTGGGGGCTATTGCCTACACACTACTTGGTGGCAGCATGGATGTACCACTTCTCAGAGTTAGGGCTTTGAGCATGGCTCTCATTGGTACCTCCACCTTGAGACAAGACACTCAGAGAACCAAGGGGAAGGAGCCAACTGCCATGCCCTAGCACCATTCACTAAGATGAGCAGTACAGACAGCTAGCATAGCGATTTTGTGATCTGTCTCATGTGGTCAAAAAACAATACAGCTACACAGTAAGAACAGATTCAGGCAAAAAAGACCTCTGAACAGATCATAGTGTTTAAAAACTGTTCAAAGACTTGGGAGAGAGAGGAAAAAGGATAGAGGCAGTCATAGATTAAAAGAGTAATTTAAAGATAATAAAGTGAGGTCTTTGAAAAAGGAATAGAGTAATAAAAAATTACAAGCCACATAAAGATGAAAAATGCACAGAGTCTGGATTATGTATATCACTGTGTTTTCTTTGGTCTTTTTGACTGTTAATGAATTAACTGATGAAAAATATTTTACTGTGGGAGCTGCTAAGTTAACCAATCTATGTATTTTAAAGGTATTGTGACCTTGAAATTTGCATCTAAGGATATGTTGCTTTGGAAAAGAGGGTCTACTTTTATTTCCACAGAAGATGAGAAGCTGTGGAATCCTTACAGGTTAATATGATTTGATTCAGCAAGATCCCCTGAAAGGTCTCCAATGGGAACAATGGTTCAGGTAATCCAACATCCACCACAGCTTCAAGGCTACTGGCTGAGATGGACCAGTCATAAAAAATACTTCAGTCAGATTTGACCATAATTCTAAATTTTCTCAGGGTCTCCATAAGATTACCAGTGCCCCAATCAACAGGAAGTACTTTAGAGAACTATGCCAAAATTCCCAAAATATTGTTTATGAATGTTTGTTTTCATTTAAGGGGGATTTATTATAAATTGTTATTGGTCATGGTCAACCTCTTTCTAAAGAAGAAAGGGGGATATGATGCATAAATAATGAAAAAAGTAGATTATTATACTAGAAAAAAAGAGTAGATTATTGAATTTACTTTAACCCAAAAAACTACTGATCTCAAAATGCTTTACATTGGTATGGATTTTAGTTCATTGATAAAAATTTGAGATTAATTTTGTTATACCGTACATATATTTTTACCCTTGTTTAAGGTATTCTGTTTATACAGCTCAATTAAAATGTAAGTTATAATTAAAAATACAAAATTACAAAATTACAGTTAGCCATCTATAATAGTCAAACTTATAGTCATGTTAGTTAGGTTTTCTAGATATACAAGGATATATTTCACATAGATAGGTATTCTTCAAACATTTTAAAGACCTATAGAAGATGGCATTTAAAATATTTTAATAACCTAGACTTTTCATGACAGTGAGACACGTCTGTTCCTGGCAGCACCAATGTACTCCAGAGAAGATGGTGGGCATCAAAGAAACTCCATAGATGGTTTGTTTTCTTTATGGCAAAAGCTAGCCATATTGGCAAAGAAATGTTCCTTGCTTCAGTTGCTGACAGTAACTATCCAAACTGGACCAACAAGACACAAGAAAGGTGACTGCCAAGCTTTGCCAAGACAAAGTAGAACAGTCCTTCAAAATTCCCTGCTTCACAGGAAAGTCTGTCAGATATGCTAGGCCTGTAGGTCAAAGATGGGTACCCCAGTGATACAGAGGAACCTTGGGTGACTGTATAGGCAGTCAGCTATTTCTGTCATTTCTCACATTTTTTGAATATCATTTGCCTGCACTTCCTGCTTACTCAGATAATGTTATTTCCTTCTTGGGTCTTTGATGGAGTTGAAGACTAAATAGTAGTAATTAAAGTTTTTCTTAGTTATGATATAATAGTAAATTAGATATAAAACTTTAAACTCACTAAGATAGGATAAATAATTTAACATTTTCTTTAATTTTTTCAAATACAAATAGCCTAGATATCAAAACTGTAATTCTTACTTGTAACTGTTTTATTACATGTAATTTTACTATGTTTAAGTTAAAACCTCCCTTTTTGATTAGACAGGGGAAAGGCTGTGGGATGATCTTTCTGTAATAGTTAAAGCTATTTGATCAATAGCCAGGCAGGATAAAGTTAGGCAGAACAATCAAACTGAGAACATGGACGAGGTGGGGCACAGTCAAGAGAGATGCCAGTCAGCTGTCAAATAAGCAGGATGTATAGAAAATGAGGTAACAAACCTTGAGCCTCATAGCAAAACATAAAAATTATGGGTTAATTAAAATGTAAGAATTATCTATAAGAAGCCTGAGCTGCTGGTTGAACACCAATAATTCATATAAGCCTCTGAGTGATTATTTGGAAGCAGCTAAGGGGTGGGGCAGACAGAGAAATTGCCATTCACAGTAAAACATGACAATGACCCATGGCTATCCAGTACAGCTTTGTGGCCATTTTCTTTCCACTCCATTTGCAGTGGTGGTTTTGAGATGGTGTACCCTACACATGTGTCCATTCACAGCAAGACAATGATTCATGCTTACCCATGAAAACATGGCAAGGTTCTTAGTTATCCAGTGCTACACGGTGACAGTTCACCTTCCAGCCCTATTGCAGTTATGGTTTCAGGACAGCATGCCCTTCTCCATGAAGAGCAAAGGGCATGCCAGCAGTGAAACACTGAAGTCCCATGGTATGTGGCAGATCCACATGGCGTGTGGCAGATGCACACAGCTTCAAGCAATCAGTTGTGGTAAATCTGTCTGGACGTGAGGTGCAAAAGTATATCACGATTTTAAAATCACAGAACCTCAGCAAACTATGGGTTCTGGGCTAACACTTGTAGGATCTTCCCTTGGGCTTGTCTTGGTGGTGTTTCTGTTGCTATGATAAAACACCATGACCAAAGCAATGTATAAAGGAAGGCATTTAATTTGACACCCATAGTGTCAGGAGTTAGAGTCTGTGACCATCATGGCAGAAAACATGGCAGAGACAAGCAGACATGGTGCTGGAGCAGGATCTGAGAGCTTACAACTTAGACACAACCACAAAGCAAGGAGAACAAGACAAACCAGAAGTAGTGAGAGTCTTTTGAAACCTCAGAACCAGGCCTCAGTAACGTACCTCCCAGAAGGCCAAGATTTAATCTTTTAAATCCTTCAATAAGCATAGGTATGGTCATGGTGTACCTTTACAGCAGTAGAAAACTGATGGAGACACCTGCCAAGTGAAGATGTTGGCATGCATGTGGAAGAGAGGGACTGGAAGCTGAAAGAAACGACAGCTGAGTTAGGAGATGAAGGCCGGTTATGGTTAGTGAGTCCCAGCAGAAGGAAGGTGTTCTGCTCTGAACTGAAGGGAGAGGGCTGGGGGCAAAGGGCTCGGGACGAAGGGGAGAGAAACTCTAATGTCACTGTGACTGTGTTCCATGTTTGGGAAAACTCAGCATCCAGTGAGAGCGCTTTTCTCCAGTGAGGATCCAGGACCTAGACTGGATGACAGAGGTGAGGAAAGAGGAGGCTATTTCTTGATTCGATGTGGGCTGCTCCATCAGAGAGCCAGTGTGTTATCATAGACCACAGGCACCTGAGGTCAGGAGGCCTCAGTGTGTCAACTCCCCTGTGGCCCATAGCACAGTCTTCTAAGGCTGGAAGACCACATGTTTCCAAGCTTGAGTTCTTGCGACTATGAAGGGAAGAAGTGGGCCTGGAAGGCTGAGGCGCAGGACCACAGTGAAGTGGAGGACAGGTCTTGGAGCAGCGTTAGTTATTCAAGCAGAGTGTAGTGAGTCCCTCCGCAGAGTGGACTAAAGACGCTGAGACACTGAGGCAGAAATGTCAGTAGTCTTGTACAAGTGCGCTAAGGTTGGATGGCAGAGGTGACTGAGCTAAAGGCAACCCTTCCCCGAGTGTAGGAGACATGTAGCCCTCCAACAGAGGTGCCTGGACGTCCCAGCCTCAGCGCTCTGCTTTCCGCTCCTTTCCATGTTCACAGGGACTTTTGAACCTCTCTTCCCCATGGTCTCCACCGGCGAGAATTTTGTTGAGTTCACGAGCCCCTGCGACTGGGGGTCTCCTGTGCATGAGAGGGTATGCCTGTGAGTATATGCTTTTCCTCCAGTGTGCTTCTTTGCTCCCTGCATCCCCTTCCCAAATCCTCTAGCTTCCTGGATGCACCAGCCTGAGCCTCTCACTTAGACAAAGTACAGGGCTACCCATCTGGAGTCTGTACACATCAAAACAAACAAACAGAGTCCCAAACACACCCCAGCAGGATTATTGTCTGAAAATTAGCCCCCATGCTGGCCCAACCAGCCAAATTCAGATAACAATAGCTTCACATAAATCCTCCTAGGCCAAAGCCAGGGTTCACTTCTGGCTGAGACATGGTCTGTACATATACTCTGCTATCCTAAATGGTTTTATTGCTAGTTTCAAAGGGAGTCAGAGACAAACGGGAAGTGAGTTAAAATTGCCTGCTCCCAGAAAGCTGAGGTAGACACGGAGGTGTTGGTTAGGAGGACAAACAGCACAGTTGAACATTCGAGAGCACCTGGTTATGTTTATTTTTTGCCTTCAGGTCATAAAAATTTGAGTTTCTACTGCTGCAGGCTGCTGCTTCATGAACATTAGCCACATGCAATGGTTGGAAGGCACTGTCTCCCAGGTCAGGCCTGCAGCTCCTGCCTCTGTAAATATCTGGCCTCCTCTATAACCTTGAAAGCTGACTAGGAGCACTCCTTGACATTTGGTGCCAGCTGAACATAAGAGACTTCTTTGGGGATTGCCTCAGTAATTACACAAAGGAAAATGATTTTCATCTTGTTGCTAGCTCCAGTAAATTCGAAGCTGGCACCTAGGTTGCCTTCCGCTCTTCTTCCTCTGGGGGTATCTGAGTATAACAGTGTGATATAGCGTTTTCTGGGATCGAGCTATTATAACTATGGCTTTGACATTCTCCTGTCTGGTTGTGTGGAGAGACAGTGACTCAGATGGCGAATGAGGTGAAGCAGAAGGGTCAAGAGCAGTCCAGTGTAATAGATGCATCTTGGAAAAAGTGGGTGACACTTGAGGCTGTATTGTTTCTTGGTGCATTTTCGCTATCAGATATTTTTCTTGACTTCCTAAAAAGATGAAGGATATGATAATGGCATCAAGCGCCGATCTGTTTCGTGCACCAAGTGATATTATTTTTCCAAACCCACGTTTTTAAATCAAAGTCACTCTGTTAGCACCCTAATCTCTAGCCTGGGCAGCCTTGATTACTTCTGAGGTGAGTTGTTGAGCCTTCACAGAAAGGGATAGTGTGTTGTAGAACAAATACATGTGTATTTAAATCTTAACCCTGAGTAGTCATAAGCCGTGGCATTCAGCCTGATGCCCCCCTCGTGCTGGCATTTATAAAGTGACCATGTTTTCTGCTTTGCAGGGTAGTGACTCTGAGAATAGAATTACACAATGAGAATAAAATAATTAGTATAATGCATGCTCAAGATTAGAAGAAGAAAGTGATAGTGATGAATTCCAACCCATGTAAGTATTGTTGCTAAACTTCTTATTGAGTAAGTCAGTTAATTTTCACAGCACACCTTAGACATACACCTATTCTGAAGGTTCGTCTTCCACACAGAAATGCTGAGATGAGATGGGGGTATGAGAATGATCCACATGTATAAGAATAAAGTTCTGAGAGCTGGATTTGGGACTATATACATGCAATTCAGCATTCAAGCAGCTGAGACAGGAGAATTGAAAGCCCAAGGACAGCCAGGGCTGCATTATGAGACCCCGTGCCAAAATAAACAAAACAGAGAACAGAACTGTAGTGATGATGGTACTGATGATGGTGGAAGTTTTTAAGTAGCTGATTATTTGTGGGTGTTATGTGCACTCAGACCATGGCATGTGTGTGGACATGTGTGGAGACAGAGAACAGCTAGCAGGCGTCAGTTCTCTCCTTCTACCTGTGAGGGTCTAAGGTCAAACTTAGACTGTCAGGCTTGGCAGCAAGTACCTTTGTCTACTGACTTTCTGGCAATCCTGGCTTCTTATATTTGTTGAAGATTTGATAAATAGCAGGTCTTACATTAGATTTTTTAAGTTATGACTTTGTGTCTTATATGAATAAACAAGATTGTTTTCATCTTTAGCCTCATTCTATACTGAAGAAAGTAGAACTGCATGAAGTATTAGAATTTCCCAGCCTTTCCTGGCACATCTACAATACAACCCTGACACCGAAGGCTTGAGGAGCACAGCAGAAGAGAGGGCAGGAAGATCATAATACCAGGACACCTCTTAAAGATAGTGTCTTCTAGATATAACAAAGATGCTGCACCCATGACATCTCAAAAATGTGGCCTCCTAAACAAGACCTGTACAACAATGCCAGCTGACATGGCAGTGTGAATGGAGGGGAATTTCACAAGGCTCCACCCCAAGGTGAAGAGCTACATGAAATCAAAGATTGCCAAGCGGGAGAGAATCATTTTTTTTCAGGGATGAGCTCCTGGTAGGTTATCCAACCCCAAGCGGTCAGCTCTAAACACCTGTGCATTCAAGCAACACTAAATGGACTCAGTAGAGTGTGTGTATGTGTGTGTGTGTGTGTGTGTGTGTGTGTGTGTGTGTGTGTGTGTGTGTGTGTGTGACAGAGAGAGAGAGAGAGAGAGAGAGAGAGAGAGAGAGAGAGAGAGAATGATAATTATAGAAGAGGAGGTCGTGAATTCAAGAAGGAGCAGAGGGTGGCACTGGAGGAGCTGTGTAGAAATGATGTAATACAGTGAATGCGCATACATTCAATTTCCCCAGAACTAGAAATCGCATTCAAAGCCTTTCACAGCTGTCCAGCTGCAGGAGCGCAGCCTCCATTTTAGCTCTTCTGTTCTCAAGCAGGGCCAGTGACACCGGGAAGCTTAAAGGAATGAAGATTCTCAGGCACCCAATGGATGTGGGCTTTCACAAGCTCTGCTTCCCATGCCTGCCCACGCCTAGGAACCTGCATTCTGTGAGAGGACACACACACACCCACACACTGCTGTATGGTTACAATGTTGGATGTGAATTGTTTCCAATCCCTTACCGAGCGTTTTATCATGTGCCTTTCACTGGACATGGCAGCAAGGTTTCAGCTCGTGCTTTGCTAATTGATTGAGCCACTGTGCCTCCATGTGCTCAGTTATACAATGGGCACAATCGTGTTGCCTGTCCTGAACATTTGATGGGAAGCAGGCGTCCCATGAAAAAAGTCTACTTTTCTCTTCTGGTTTTACCAGGACAACCAAGCCTGGTGTAAGCCTCTAAGTAGTTAGAACACTTGAGTAGGAACACCCAAGCCATGGTGATGCATTCACTCACCAGCCATCCTTTCCTCTGCCCCCAACTACTTCCCAGTTTCATTTCAAGGCAAGGAAAGCTAAGTGACTCCTACAGAGCCACTATCCAGAGCCACAAGCTGAAAGCCTGGGGAAGTAGCTCATGACCCTGTGAAGAGTGGGGAGCACACGTGGCTTGCTGGAGAGGGAGGTGGCCTTTTGTCTAGTGCCTAGATTTTTTTATGATCTTTGGGCTAGGTACTTTTCTAATTGTGGTAACAAAATACCTGACCAGCAGCAATCTGAGGATGAAAGGCTTGTCCTTGGTGACAGATGGAGGGGATCATCCTTCAGGGTAGGAAGACTTGGAGGCAAGGGGTCAGAAGGCCATCCTAAATTACAATCAGGAATGGAGAGTAACAGGAAGAGAGGAGGGTTATAAACCTCCAGGAAGGCTCCCAGTGACCCAGTTCCTTGGGCAAACTCCACCTCCTAGAAATGCTGTGAGACAATGGTCTGTACCCTATGAATAGTATTTTAATAAAGTGCTGATTGGCCAGTAGCCAGGCAGGAAGTAGAGGCGGAGCAATGAGAATTCTGGGAAGAGGGAAGTTTCAGTCTGCAGTCGTCACCCAGACAGAGAGGAAGCCAGACACAGAACAAGCAAGATGTGACTACCTTGCCAAAAAAGGTAACAAGCCACGTGGCTAACACAGACAAGAATTATGGGCTAATATAAGTTATAAGAATTAATTAATAAAAAGCCCGAGTTACTGGGCCAATCAGTTTTTAATTAATATAGACCTTGTGTATTTCTTTGTGACTAAACGTCTGCCTGACCGGGCAGGACCGGGTGGGACAGAAAACTTGGTCAACACTCCAGAACTGTGAGGACAATCCCTTCACACCACAGGAAGTCCCACAAATCAGGGGCAGGAAGGATGTGATTGTTACTGTCTCCCAGCTGTGAAGGCTGGAATTTCAAGGCTAGGTATCACAGTTTTGCCTTCCTCTGGGGTCACAGAGGAAATCTCTTCCTAGCCTCACACCAGCCTCTGGTGCTCAACTGGCAATCTTAGGCCAAGTCTAGTTCTGGGGACAACCTTGACCTCTGACTTCATCTTCCATGGAGGCCTCTGTCCGAACATCCCTTTTGTGTACAGACAGTAATGTCCTCAATGAATCCACTCCTGAATAAGATTCTGAAAGTACCAGGGTTTTAGGACTTCCATGTGTGAATTTTAGGGATGATAAAACATTAATTTTAACAGCTGCTGAGTAGAACTGCAGGTCTATCAAGCAGGTAATTCTGGCCAGTTCAAACATGTTTGTGCTACACCGTGTATCATCGGGGCTGTGAGATGGCCAGGGAGGTGAAGCAGTGCTGCACAACCCCAGAATTCGCAGAGAGAGCTTGCCGTAGGAGCTGGTGTTCGTCATCCCACAATCATACGGCAAAATTACCAAGAAAGACCCTGCCTCAAAAACACCTTGGGAAAAGAGGACTGACTCCCCAAAAGTTGATCTCTCTCTCTCTCTCTCTCACACACACACAACCCTCCTGTGATCGCACTACAGTACAGACTTGGGTGCCTTGGTCTTGGTGGGATGGAAACTCTATTTCCAGCCATCAAGAGGAGATGCTGTCATTGATACTTTAGTGGCAACTCCCAGAACACCCACAGCTTTCCTGACAATTTGCTCTTGTTATCTTATCCACCATGCTTCCTCCCAGGGGCTTACAGGGCACCACTACTTCTCCCAGATGTGTATTTCACAAGTGCCCTTAGTTTGGGGCACAAAAAAAAAAAAACAGTTAACAAAATTCAGAGCCTCCTGGGACTGTCATTGTCTCTGTTAGGGGATGCTAAATGGTATCTGGTATACCAGCTCTTTCTGGGTTGTGTTCCCCCCACCTCTCCCGATCACTGTCACCTTTTGGCCTTTCAGAGCTGTAGTCTTAACACAATCAGGTGATTTTTGTAGCTTACATCTCCTGAGACCCCAGTCATCTGAGGATGGGCTGTGTTTTCCTTGGATTACTCCAGTAACTCACTATCCAAACCAGAAGAAAGATATCAGCAGTATATGTGCTGCAAACCAAGTATTAGCATGCAGGCTATATACCTCATCCACAGCAAACTGTGCAATATAGAAATAGCCAAAGGTTATGAAAAGGGAATTCATCCAGGAGAAAACCTCAATGACCAATAAAAATATGAAAATGCTTTTGTTCCCATTAGTAATTAGAGAGGCTCAAATTAAAACATTAAAGAAAGATCATGCTTCATTTTTTTAGAGGCAGGAACATTTGAAACACTAATTGATGGAAAGAGTGTGGAGAAGTGGGCACTCAGGTTCATAGACAGGAATATAAATCAGATGCCAGTTGGCTCTGTTGCTGTGTCAAGCATACACACTCCATACATCTGTGGAATTCAGCTTCTTCGTTTCTACCCCATAGAAGCTGTCATGGGAGTCGGAACAAAAGATGGTTTAGGGGTTTCAACCGAGGTGTTTCTTATCAGTCATTACAAAGCACTGCTGACCATCTAAATGTACATAATTATGAAAATGAACTATAATACAGACATGCTACACAGGCATTAAAATGCACGAGGAGACAGCATTTCTTGACTACTTACTGATGAGACCCTGTTGTGTTTCTCATGGATTAACCCTTTTATACACACAAACCCTTCTGAGGTGCAAGTCATTCCTACTGTTTTAGAGATCCAGGAACTGAAGCATGGAAAGTCTAAAGGGCTTGCTCAGGGATGCTCAGCTGGAAATGAACTATGAGTCTGTGATGAGGTGGTCACTATTCCCTGGAGTATGAAGAAGCATTCGTGAATGAGAAAAAGCAAGTTGTAGAATCAGTCATAAGGCCCAATGTTCCATAGTTACAAAACTCTAAATAGTTCTATGCAGGCATGTCTCGGGATACAAATGCAATCCCACAGCTCTAAGCATCAGAGTTGTTTCTGAGAAGGTGAAAGAAGTGTACTTGGAGGCTGGCAAGATGGTTCAGTGGATAAAGGATGCTTCCCTCAAGGCTGATGATCTGAGTCAGATCTTTGGAATCCACAAGGTGAAAGAAAGAACGAACTGTTGCAAATTATCTACCAGTCTTGAATGTGTTGCTCCGTGTGTGTGTGTGTGTGCGCGCGCGCACGCATGCGCCCATGTGCACATGTGTGCCCATGTGCATGCGTGCACACAATTTTTAAAATTTTTTTATTGTTTTTATTGAGCTACATTTTTTCTGCTTCCTCCCTTCATCTCCCCTCCCCTTCTACCTTCTCCTTTGGTCCCCATGCTCCCAATTTACTCAGGAGATCTTGTCTTTTTCTACTTCCCATGTAGATTAGATCCATGTATGTCTCTCTTAGGGTCCTCATTGTTGTCTAGGCTTTCTAGGATTGTGAATTGTAGGTTGGTTTTTCTTTGATTTATGTCTAAAAGCCACTTATGACTGAGTACATATATTTGTCTTTCTGAGTCTGGGTTACCTCACTCAATATGATATTTTCTAGATCCATCCATTTGCCCTCAAATTTCAAGATGTCATTATTTTTTTACAATGTGTAGTACTCCATTGTGTAAATGTACCACATTTTCTTTATCCATTCTTTGGTTGAGGGGCATTTAGGTTGTTTCCAGGTTCTGGGTATGACAAACAATGCTACTATGAATGTAGTTGAGCACATGTCCTTGTGGTATGATTGAGTATCCTTTGGGTATATACCCAAAGAGGTATTACTAGGTCTTAAGGTAGGTTGTTTCTTAATTTTCTGAGAAATTGTCACACTGACATCCAAAGGGGCTGGACCAGTTTCACTCCCATCAGCAATGCAGGAGTGTGCTCTTTACCCCACAACCTCTCCAGCATAAGTTGTCATCAGTGTTTTTGATCTTGGCCATTCTTACAGGTGTAAGATGGAATCTCAAAGTTGTTTTGATTTGCACTTCTCTGAGGGCTAAGGATGTTGAGCATTTCCTTAAGTGTCTTTAAGCTATTTGAGATTGCTCTGTTGAGAGTTCTCTGTTTAGGCCTGTACTCCATTTTTTTAATTGGATTATTTGTTCTTTTGATGACCAATCTCTTGAGTTCTTTGTATGTTTTGCAGATCTGCCCTCTGTCTGATGTAGGGTTAGTGAAGATCTTTTCCCATTCTGTAAACTGCTGTTTTGTTTTGTTGTCTGTGTCCTTTGCTTTACAGAAGCTTCTCAGTTTCAGGAGGTCCCATTTATTAACTGTTTCTCTCAGTGTCTGTGCCGCTGGGGTTATATTTAGGAAGTGGTCTCCTGTGCCAATGCGTTCAAGTGTACTTTCCACTTTCTCTGCTATGAGGTTCAACCACACATACAAAATGTGGTCCTGGAAATTGTGAGGGAGACAAGGGTGTTTACAGTGAGCATCTTTAAAGATTATGTGCCAACGTAACTAATGTGTGGGGGCACATGCGTGTACACACATGTCTACCAGTGCTTGTGCCTGTGTGTGTTATTGTGGAGGCCATATCAGGTATTTTCCTCTACTGATGTTCACCTTATTTTTTGTGAATGGGTCTCACTGACTCTGGAAGCCACCCATCAACTAGACTTGGGCAGCAAACTGCCAGGATTTTCCAGTGCTGGGATTATAGGTGCACATGACCATGACTGCATGTGATGTGGGCTCTCATGCTTTCCAGGCAAGTGCTCCACCCACTGAGCCATCTCCTCAGCCACAGGATTATATGGTAATGGATCATTTTGTGGTTAAAATTAATTTTTAAACATCAGCCCTGTGGTAGTTATTTATGAATGCCCCTGCTATTAAATTAGGAGGACACATAAACTTGTGTGTCTGGGAGTGTCACAGCCATCACGTGTGGTGACATGGCTGGTGGCTGGTGGTGAAAGCTACTGTGGAAAGTTCCCGCATTCTTGGACTTTTCTGTGAGACCTGCCCTGCCACCTCAGGATGGCTTTGCTAGGAAGTTGAGTCCATCCTAGTTCATCCTTCTCCTTGTGCTTCCTGCCACCTGTGCTGGGCCGTTCCCAGATGAATACAGACTGGGGAGGAGACATGGAGTTCCGAACTGCTGTTTATTTATTGAGCATGCAGATGTACTGAGTGATGCCGAGAGCAGAGGCAGCAGATTGAAATAGTCGCTTTTCATTTTTAGGCTGCAGCCAGATGGCCAGTTTGACTTGCTACTGTTTCTAGTAATTCGGATTGGCTGACCTGAAAAAGGACATGCGATCAGCATGTCCCAGGCCTGGCCACCTCCTCCACACTCACATCCAAGTCTCTCTCTCACACACAAACTCATTTCCCTACCACAGGCACACTTGTAATCTCAAGATTCAAACAGAAGTGATGTTAGAGACTGTGTGGTCTTAACACAGTCTTGTGTCTATGGGCATGTGAACTGTAGACTCACATGAAAGCATGAAGGACCTTCCAGGAGAAAACCTTTGAGGTTATAGGCTGAGCAACCACTTCTTAGCTACTGTACTCAAGTAAGAGTCCTATTTGCTGTTGTTGTTTGGGAGGGCTTATTTTGTTTTGATGTTGAGATGGGTTTTCACTATGTAGTCCTGGTTGGCCTGGAACTCACAGGGATCCACCTGCCTCTGCCTTCCAAATGCTGGAACTAAAGGAATGCACCACCATCATGCCTGGCAGGAGCAAGAATTTTCAAGGGAAAAATTGATGAACTGTACTTATCAAACTGAAAAGCTTTTTTATTTCAAAAGACAGTGCTAGGATAATGAAAGAAAATATTTGCAAAATCATATACTTATTAAGAGCTTTATGCAGAATATATGAAGTATTATAACTTACATGAAGATAAACAACTCAATTATAAAATGAGCCAACAATTTGATAGACGTTTCATCAAAAAAGAAATATAAATGGCTAATAAACATATCAAATTGCTCAATATCATTAGTCATCATTGGAGAATGCAAATTAAGATCACAATAAGAAACTGCTCTGCTCCAGGTAGTGGGGCCTTTTTAAAAAGGATACGTGCGGGGAAACAGATCTTCATCCATCACTGGTGAGAATGTAAAATAGTCCAGCTATCTCACAATCACTGGGTTGTCTCCTAACACCTGAACTTTCCATACTACCCAGCAATTCTAGGAACCCACCCAAGGGAAAATGCATGCCCAAAGAAAGACATGTGAACTGATGTTTGTGGCAGCTTTATCCACAGCTTAGAACTTAAAACTCCATTGGCTGGTCAGTTGCTAATGCAGTGGAGTATGGCAGCACAGCAGAATGCTGTTAAGCAGTAACAGGCAGAAGGTGCAGGACTAATACTTGCTATGGTATCGTGAGCCTCAGAAATATGCTAGGTATGTATGCCTGGCACAGCAGCACACACCTTTAATCCTGTCACTTGGGGGGCAGAGGCAGGCAGATCTGTGTTCAAAGATAGCTTGGCATATCTCTGAACTACATAGTGAGTTCTAGGCTGGTCAGAGCTGCTGAGTGAGATCTCATCTCAAAGCACAACTAAAAAAGCCACAGCTACAACAACAATAAAACCATGCTACATAAGAAAGAAAACAGATTATACATGATTCCATCCCCACAACATGTCCACAAGGGACAACATGAGAATGGCCCAGCTGGGCCAGTGGTTGCCTACCACTGAGGGCGGGAGCAGTGGCAGCTGGAAATGGGCGTGAGGAGTCGGAGTTGATAAAATGGCCTAAAGCCAAAATGTTTCAATATGTAGTATAGCTATAAAAATCAATTATTCTACACTTACAACTGTTGGCGCTTACATTGTGTGAATTACATACCAATACAGCTGGGTTTTTTCCTTAAAAAAAAAGAAAACTGATAGTTATTTCCATGTGTTTGACGGGCAAGGCCATTGGATCTGTCACTACAATACCAGCTGAGTCATTTGCTAGCCACACTAACCAAGACTTTCTGTCTTCAAGAAGTTCCTCACCCATGCCAGGTATTGACCAGTAAGCTAGATCACTTTGAAGACAGATCACATAGTAAAAGGGCAGAGCAGAAAACAAAGAAACCACTCCATCAGCCTGTGGCTGCAGTTCTGAGAAAATCAAGCTGTGGAGGGCAGTCATTGGCCTGTCGGGACTTGAAGAGCTCACCACAAAGCTGTTGATGTTTGGTAGACATATGTGCTCTTCTCTTTACCCATGACTGAGACTCTTCTTTCAGATTAATCTGAGTGTTAATACCCTCCTGGCGATGAGAGCAGTGGGCAGCAACTGGACTGGAGAGGTAGGCATGGGCAGAGTCAGAGTCATCTACGCAAATTCCAGTTTCTCCCTTAGTGAGTACACGCCATGGCCAGGGAGTTACAGAGTACGCTGATGTGTTGGTCGACTTTCTGGTATAGCTATCAGTCTATGTAGAGAAACGATCTATTTTTCTTCATGGTTTCAGAAGTTCTACTCCGTGAATAACTTGCACTGTTTACTTAGCTTCTGTAACTAAGGCAAGGCCAGTTGGGACCTCCTACCTCGTGGCTGTACTATAACAGAATAATAGATAAGGAAGGGACAGAGCTCGCACTTCCCATTCATGGGTACACTCTAGTGTACGGGGCCTTCCTCCTGGAGTCCACCTCCCAAGAATTCTACTCTAAGGATCAAGAACTTCGGGGCAACACTTAAACCTAAACTATAGCAAATGTGGTTTTAAGTCCATAATTCTATAATGTTTAAAACAATGAAACACAGTGGCTTGTCCTAAAAATGAGGGCATCTGCATGGATTTTTGCTAACAGAAATCTATGTGGACTCCAACTGTGAATCAAACTCATTCTTTCTCAAAATTTCAACTTACCCATTTTGTTCAAAGCCTTTTCCTAAACCCCTAAGGTTAAACTTATCCTTGCATCATGTCTACTTACTTTTTGACATTTTCTTCTGTTTATTTACCTCATGTCAGTGGTGACCCTAATGAATGTCAACAGTATCTAAATTGTTCAAGAAGCCTTTGCCTTTCTTCCTCTATCACGTCATATCTGGACCCATCATTTTCCAGTCTAAACAATGAGTTGACTCCCTGATACCTTTCAGATTTTAGTTTTTGTTTTAACACAGGGTTTTTCTATGCAGCCACGTCTAGCCTTAAACTCAACGCAATCTTCCTGCATGTGCCGACTGAGTGATACAGGCATGCACTGCCATGCACTTTCCCCTCGCTCTCTTCCTTTGCTGTTTATCCATGGACCCATCAGCTGGGCCATCAGTCTTGGCTCATTCCACTCTCCTGCTTCTCAGCACAGAGCTCCTTCTCCGGCCAGGCCCTCTGTCTACTGTACTCAGCTTTCCCTCCATCTTGGATTTTTGCTTAATTTCTAAATGTTTCCTTCAAGGATGATCTGGAGACTCACTGTGTAAGTGGAAAAGTAGGAGATGGTGCTACTTTGTTCCTATTTGTTCCTTAATTTCCTAGATAGAAAATACTCTGCTACTCTGTATTTCCAGGTCTTTTCCAGTTGTCCCCAGTCTTCCCTGCTTCCCTGCTCTGTTCCTACATTTCTGTGTGTTCAAACTTTTTGGAACTAATATATTAATTCATACTGGGGAAGAAATAACTTATATATCTGAACCTTTTCATAAATAAACATCTCATTAAAGAGGGCCATCTGTGATACAAGTCAGTGGTTCAGTGGTTAAGAGCATTTGCTGCTCTTGCAGGAGACCAGGGTTCACTCCCTGATGATGAATGCATCTATGTTGTTGCTGCTGCTTCTGCTGCTGCCATGTCTTGCTGACACTGGAAGCCAGATTCTCTACCTTCTGCTATGGATATTACCACCAGCCTGAGACTGCTGAGGCAGTGAGCCTCATGTTCCAAGAAGTTACCAGGTTCTCAGCCTTTCCATTGTGCTGCCAACCACTGATGGATAATCCTGCCTGTATTATGTAATTTGATGTAATAGATCTCTGTCTTAGGTAGGGTTTTATTGCTGTAAAGAGATACCATGACCATAGCAACTATTATGAAAGAAAACATTTCATTGGGGCTTGCTTACAGTTTGGAGGTTTAGCCTATTATCATCATGGTGGGAAACAGGGTGTGTACAACACACAGGGAGACACGGTGCTGGAGAAGTAGCTGGGAGCTCTACATCTGAACTGGCAGACGATGACTCACTGGGCCTGGCTTGAGCCTCTGAAACCTCAAAGTCCACCCCCAGTGACACGCATCCTCCAAAAAAGCCATATCTACCCCAACGAGACTCACCTCCTTATAGTGCCACTCCCTATAAGCCTATGGGGGCCATTTTCATTCAAACCACTGCATTCTACTCCCTGGCTCTCATAGGCTTATAGCCATATCATAATGCAAAATGCATTCAGTTCAACTTCGAATGTCTCATAGTCTGTCACAGACTCAGCTCTGTTTAAAAGTACAAAGTCCCTTCTGAGACTCCTGAAAATCTCTTAACTATAACTTTCTGTAAAAGCAAAATCAAAAGTCAGATCACATACTTCCAAACATACAGTGACATAGAATATACATCACCATTCCAAGAGGGAGGAAAGGGAGCACAGTGAGGAAATACTGGAGCAAAGCAAGACCAAAAACCAGCATCTCCATGTCTGATGTCAAAATGCTCTTCAGATCTCCAATTCCTTTCAGCTTTGTTGACTGCAACACACTTCTCTTTTTTGAGCTGGTTCCACTTCCTGTTGGCAACTCTCCTCAACAGGTATCCTTTGACGCTGGCATCTCTAACATCTTGGACTCTCCAGTGAAATCTATTCTTCATCTTCACAGCTTCATGCAATGGCCTCTCTGCAAGGACACCCCTGATTCATGCCTGGCCTCAGTAACTTTCCTTAGCTATGAAGGGGGATTCCACAACCCCTTCCTTGTATCCTAGATAATAAACATAGAACCACATGGGTGAAGCTGCAAAGTTCTGGTGCTTAGTAGGGCTGGATCATGGCCCCCTTCTTCAAACACATTTTCACCAGTTTTATGTTTCCTGCGGTTTCCTTCAGTGCTTAAGCTTGACTGTCCTGGAACTCTCTCTGTAGATCAGGCTGACTTCAAACTCATAGATCTGCCTGCCTCTGCCTTCCAAGTGCTGGGATTAAAGTTGTGCACCACTATGCCCGACCATAAATTTTCATTAATTTCTTTTCACTTTTATTTAGCCTTTTCACAAGTTGGAAGCTTATCTGGGTCTTGCTCTGAGGTCACCGCTCCTTATTCCTCTTAGCATCAGGCTTTTCTTTAATTTGTTTACATTTCCTAGTGCCCCTTTTTCCTCAGTATATTTTGTATTTTTTTTCTTGCTCAGCTTGCTCCTTTTTATTATAGATCTGCATAAGACTGGCCACTAATAACCAGCAATATGATCAATAGTAGGCTGTCTGGAAATCTGCTAAAGCTGGTAAGCTATAACTTCAATTTAGCCTTAGGCAGATTTTTTTGAACAAGCTGCCACATTCTTCACCAAAATGTCATAAGAATGATCTCTAGACCACATTCTTCTCCTCTGAAATCCCTTGAGCCAGGCCCCATAATTCAAATCGCCCTCAGCACCACTGTCCTCCATGCTCCTACAAGTATGACCCATTAGACTCTGCTTAATGTATCCAGTTGCTTTTCTAGTCCAAAGTCCCAAAAGTCCAAATTCCTCCAAATGAAAACATGGTCAGGGCAATCACAGCAATACCCTAGACCCTGGTACCAACTTCAGTCTTGGTTAGGGTTTCTATTGCCGTGATGAGACACCATGACCACAGCAATTCTTATGAAGGAAAATACTTAATTGGCTTGACTTACATTTTCAGAGGTTTAGTCCCATCAGGATGAGACTCAGGCAGACATGATGCTGGAGAGGTAGCTGAGAGTTCTATATCTGGATCAGCAGATAGCAGGAAGAACCAGTCACTGGACCTGGCTTGAACTTCTAAAACCTCAAAGTCCACCTCTAGTGACAGACTTCCTCTAACAAGGTCACAGATCCTAATCCTTTCAAATATTGTCACTCCCTATGAGCCTATGGGGCCATTTTCATTCAAGCCACCACAATCCCCTTTTCATATATTTATCCTATCTCTCCTGTTCCTCTAGAGAGCCCTGACTAATGCAGACTTTGCCTTTAAATAAAGTATTTTTTAACTTTCAAATTTGCATTTGGTCCTTAAGTGGTATGATCATATATAAGTCAAAGCTAGGAGGTTATTAATCTATCCGGGAATGACCATCATCTGACTGTTTGTTCTGCATCTAAAGACTTTCTAGGAACTTTTATGAGGCCAGAGGGTTTAAATGCTTCTGGCAAGCAAACCCTTTTCTTCTATAGAAAGATATTTATTTTTCCAAATATCCAACTATTAAACTATTATAGCCACTAGTTCCCCCCACCATGTATCTACATAGGTTTCATGCTCTTACCAATATAATATGAGCTTTTAGAACTGAAAAGTAACTTGCTAATGACTAATCCTGTATAGCAGGAGGAATTAAGAGCAGAATTTTAATTTAGGTTTGAATCTCAGTTCTCATTCTTACAGAAACCTTTAGCGTCTGTGCTGGCTAGTTTGGTGTCACCTTGACATGAGCAAGAGTTATCTGAAAGGAGAGAACCCCGACTGAGAAAATGCCTCCATAAGGTCTGGCTGTAAGGCATTTTCTTAATTAGTAATTGATGGGGGAGGGCCCAGCCCAGGGTGGGTGTTCCCACCCATGGGCTGATGGTCCTGGGTTCTATAAGAAAGCAAGTCATGGGGAGCAAATCAGTAAGCAGCACCCCTTCCTGGCCTCTGTATAAGCTTCTGTCTCCAGGATCCTGCCCTGCTTGATCTCCCTCGTTGCTTTGGATGATGAGCATGGAACTATACGTGAAATCAACCCTTTCCTTCCTACGTTGTTTTGGTCATGTTTCATCACAGCAATTGTGACCCTAACTAAGACAGCCTCCTCCAGCCTCACCTGAAACAGGATGGATTCAGAGACTCCTGTACAGGGTTAGAACGTAGGCAAATGTAAATAATTCAATATAAAGTGATTAGCAAAGTGACACGTCATGCACTACATTATTCTGCTGATACAGTTGTCACTCAGTAACCAAATATCCTCCCAGATACTTTTTTCATGGACACATGACTTTGCAGATTCTTGGAATGCAGAAAGACAGGCACTATATATTAGCTACTTTTCTTAGCCATGACAAAACACCATGGCCTAAAGCAACTAAGGAAGGACAGGTTTGCTTTGGTTTACACTTCCAGAGGTTAGGGTTCATAACGAGGATGGCATGGCACAACCGCAGGAGCCAGAACCTGCCAATCACATGCTGTCCAAACACAGAGAGTAGAGACAGCAAGGAGAAAGTGGGGTGAAACTATACACCCTGAAAGACCACCTTCCAGTGACGTACTTCCTCCACCAAAGCTATATTTCCTAAGGGCTTCAGAACCTCTCCAAACATCACCACCACATGGCAGCCAATTATTTCTAAAATGTTGTAAAATGTATATCACATAAAATTTACCAATTTTAGTCTTTCTGAATGTCACATTGTTATGCAACCAAACTCTAGAGTGTTTGTCTTGTTGAATCTAGAACTTTGTGCTCTTAAATAAAAACTTCCTGTCTCCCTCCAGCCACCAGAGCCCAGGACTTTCCACGCTCTCTATAGAGATTGGCTGCTCTAGCAGTGTCTTTCCTGTGTCTGGTTTATTTTGTTTGACACATTGTTCTCCAGGTTCAGCCAAGTTGTGCTTTGTGACAGAATTTGCTTCTTTTGTGGAACTCTATACTACCCTACAGTTCTTGTGTTATTTGTTCATCTGTGTGTGTACACTTGGGTGGCTTCCACACGGCTGTGGTGAATGACCCTGCTATGAACAGGAGTGTGAAAACATCCCATTGAGCCCTGCTTTCAGTTCCTCTGAGTTTCTCAGCAGAAGAGAATTGTTGAATCATGTGGCAATTCTACTCTTTATTTTGTGGTGCTGGGAATTTCACCATGAGCTTTGTGTATGGGAGGCTCTACCACTGAGCTACACTCCTAGCCCTCAAGGTTTGCCATGTGTGTGTGTGTGTGTATGTGTGTGTGTGTGTGAGAGAGAGAGAGAGAGAGACAGAGACAGAGAGACAGAGAGACAGAGAGAGGGAGAGGTGTGTGTTTGTGTGCATATTGTGGGATGTGGATGTGTGTACATATGAATATGTGTGTGTAAGACAGAGAAAGAGAATATTGTTTATGTATGTGTGAATGTATATATATGTGTATGTGTCTACGTGTGCATGTGTTTATGTGTGGATGTGCATGTGTCTCTGTGTGCATGTGAAAGTGTTTGTGTGGATATGTGGATGTGAATGTGTGTGGATGTGTGTGTGAATGTGTGTGGATGTGTGTGTGTGGATGTGTGTGTGAATGTGTGTGGATATGTGTGTGAATGTGTGTGGATGTGTGTGAGTGTGTATGGCTGTGTGTGAATCTGTGTATGAATGTGTACGTGTTGTGCAGATGAGTGTGGAAGCTAGCTGCTGACCCTGATATCACTCTTTAGGAGCTTATTTTTATTTACTTATTGAGATGATCTCTCTCACAGGCCTGAAGCTCACCTGGTAGGCAAGACTAGCCACCTGCATAGCCCCAGAATCCACCTTCTCCTCTCCAATGCTATGATTACAAGCAAACAACCATGCCCAGCTTTTTGCTAATGTGCATTTTTGAAATCAAGCCTGGGTTCCCATGGAGTGCATTTCCCTACCAACTGAGCCAGCCCTGTCTTTGATTTTTCAGGAAACCACCTACTGCTTCCTCCAGTGTGAACCACCCTTTCAAAGTTCTTCCTTCCAAGCATCATCGGGCTGTGTCTCACATCTTCACAGCTGTCTTAGAGGTTCCTCTGTATAGCTAATGAGGGCTGCTATCACCCATCCTGCCATTCACCTTGACATCTCCCATAGCTGACTGTAGGCTGGTGCTGTCTGAGCCTTGGGCAAGGTCTCCTGGGCCAGCTGAAGTTGTCCCCACAGTTAAGCCTTATGGAAGGATCCCCAAATGACAAGCTCTGGGCTATGCACCTTGTAACATTTACTTAATCCCAACTCCCAGGTTCAGAGTTAGTCTGAATATTGACTGCTTTGACAGGTGTGGTTCTCACACTTTGCTGCACATTGAAATAATTCATCTTGGGGAAGTTTTTCAAAAGGCCACCAGCAGGGCTGGTGATGCAGCCAGAGGACAAGCACTTGCCCAGCATGTTCACAGTCCTGGGCTCTTCCCCAAACCTGAGGGTAAGGAAAGGCCCAATGCTGAGTCCAACGTAAGATCAACTATGAAACCGGACTTTTTTGTGTGTTTTAATCGTGTGTGTGTTGGGGGGATGAGCATGTGAATGCAGGAGCCTGCAGAGGCTGGAGGCATTGCGTTCACCTGGAGTGAGACACCTGGTGCGAGAGCAGCATGCCTACTAGACCAGCGAGTCAGCTCTCAAGGCCCCAGCCAGTGCCCTGGAAGCCCTGGACTCCATCAGACCTTATCAGAAACACAGACTAGGGAGCCCCCCAAAACCTGCTGAATCAGAATCCACATTTTAAGAAGAATCCTCTGGAAATCCCTCTGTCCGTTGACGTTTGAGAGGCGCTACCTCTGAGCTATCACTTGTACCACAAAAAAACTAAATCAGACCTTCACCGGAGGGTCTCCTGCGTGGATTTGTCACGAAGCCATCCATCTTTCTGACAGGACACCACACCTATTTTAGATGCATAGAGTGGAAGGCATAATTGTGATTTTTAATTATATGATGGTTCCTCATAGTTGAATACTCTCATATTTAGGTAGAAACATGATTCCTTCATTTTCTTCCTTATAATAATCAAACTAAGTTTTCAAAGTCAAAGTCAGAGATCAGGAGTCACATCTATGTGGAGAAAAAAGAAGCCCTTTTAACCCCAGGATGCGTTTGTGCCTCTTTTACTTATTGCCTCTTCTTTGTACCTGATAACCACCAAAACTATTTCCTTTCAGGTTTGAAGTAGGCGTCTACTTGTAGAGTCCTGCCTGCAGCGCCTCGGCTTCTCCCAAGAATCTAACTCATCCCATGCACTGAGGGCCTGTTTTCCGGCTCTATATTAGAACAACAAATTGGCACTCACACATGCCAAACCCACAAGTATTTGTACAACTAAGCAGCAAGCTTTGTAGTTAGAAAGAGATTTGAGTTCCTTCTAAGTCCGGCGCCAAGTAGATTTTTTCTTTTTTATTTCAACTATATTAAATCAGATTAACAATATCAGATAAATCGGACAATTGTCAAGGTGTTCAACAATAAGTTGACATGTTCTATTTAATGGGTATCCAATTTGACAGCTCTTAGACATGGAAGTTCTCAAGAACTCCCAAGCAGTAGCCTGTAGACGAATTTATTAGAAAGTCATTAGAAAGAGAGGTGTTTACTGAATTTTTAGAAGACCAGCAATCAAAAAATATATGTGAGCTGGACCCCAGAGTCCTAGAAGGTTGCCATGGTGACAGCTTCTGAGTCCATGCCCCACCCAACCTCTTTATTCATTGTGGTGCTGTGTGCTAATCTTCCACGACGCAGCCTTCGGTTTCTGGTTCCAGTGCTTTGCCTGGTAACAATGCTAAATCAAGTCAGGGGCGATGACAGTGCCTAGAGCAGATGCAATGTAGACCATCGGTTTCCTGTCCGTATCACAGCAGCAGCTGTTCATCTGCCACCCTTTGTAAGGGTTAATTAATAAGAATGCTTCTCAATGTGAGGAAGCTCTAAACCAAACTTCCCACTTTTTAAGGAAAAGCAAAGAGGAGAAGATGGAGACAAAATGAAATCTGGATAGAAGGGAAAGAGAAAACATTGCGGTCAGCCAGAAAGGACGGTGCAGTGCGCACATGTGCCCTAAAGACACTGACTATCCTGTTCTTGGATCAGTTGCAAAGGTGTCTGCATCAGCTGACAGCTCCTTCTGGAAGAACCATTCAGTCTGCAAGCTCTGCAGAAGGGGTGTGGCCAAGCCATCCTGTCCCCCAGCATGGGTAGACTCATCTTTGCTATCCTCCCAGACTCTCTACATTGCTGAACATTTTTAATCACAGAACACACATAGACGCTCCTAATAGGGAACAGGAACCCTATTCCTTCACTTAGCAAACCTTGTCCTCCTCCATCAATTCCCTCCCTTGCCACAGGGAAGAGAAAGCATTTCTGAGAAGTCCTTGAAACAGTGTAGCAGAGGTGTCTATAAAAATGGTGTGTTTCGTTTTCCTCATGGTCACTGTCGTGTAGGGCTCAGCTCCAAGTAGATTTCAAAAGAGCTGGGTTGGCCACAAGAAATCAAGCACTCCGTATCCAAAGGCACTGTCTCTGTGAGCCTTGCCTCATGGCACCTCACAGATCTTCAGAAAACTACTCTCTCCTGCTGGCACAGGTCCTGGTGGCCCACCACAAAAAGCCCAGTTTTCCACCCCAGCCAGGCTCTAGCTTAGATTCTTTAGTGTGTATGTATTTAAAGCAGAGACCACAGAATTCAGTACCATGTATTACCCTTACCCACCTGCAGCCCCCAAAGGTCTACATCAGGTATTCTTTGAGGAGAACAGACATTGCCTGAGCAAATGAACCACTGGTGGACTTTTACATCTCATGATACAGTGATCACAAGTGCATTGTGTGACTATTAGTTATTAGTTATAGGTGCACTGTATAGTCAATCCTTATAGAAAACAGATGTCTATAAAATAATTTTAATTAACTCAAGTGCTATTGATAGCCTAAGGAAAACAAACTTATTTCAGACCTCAGTCCATTTTGTCTAAGCACTGAGCTGCCCCTGATTTTCCAAGGGCTTCCCAGAAGGTCAAATCCCTGTGCTGAACTTAATCATCTGCCTCCACATTGGATATGCATGGCTGAATTCAGGGATGTCAAGATACAGAACTATCCTGTTTGAGGGAAGACATCCCTTCGTAAGTGACCCAGCCTTTATGAAGAGTCATCCTGGTGATATTAGGTGTGGCTATCCCTATATTCTTCCTATCATCTGAATGGCAAACTTTGGTGTGGAATGAATACTGCCATGTTGTATGGGTTTTCTTACTTCTTCCATTTTGTGATGAAGTTCTGTAGCCACCATGCCCCCAAATGCCCACATCTCTTATACAAAGCAGTTTGATTAAAGAATGAGAAAGTTTGATAGAACTGGTAGACATGAGTACAAGCAAGGGTCATAGGCCATTGATTTTGGTTTAAGTAAATCTAATTAGTACTATGCTTGGCACTCAACAGAATTGATAAGAAACCCAAAATTGGATAGTCTTCAATTTTTTTCAAGGGCTCTCTTCTCAGTTTTGCTTCTACAACATCATACAGATGTTGACACCTGGAGTAGTGGGAAGAGAACCGTGTTCTCAGCCTGAGCATGGCTTACATCCTGACAGCCTCACTGCCAGTGCTTAGTATGCAACCCCCAGCCGAGGTGCATGGAACAACCTGGTCTTTGTCTTCTATACCATTCTGTCAACTTGTCCTCCTCTCCAGTTGAATTACACAGCCTCATCCACTCTCTTTTACAACAGACTGTGGGAACACCCTAATCCCATTCTGGTGGTGAACAAACCCTGTAGACTATTGAAGAATCAAGCCTGTTCTAAGCCCTTCTCATGCCTTTACTCACTGAGTCCTCTCACAGTCATCTGATGAAGTAGGTGTCCTTACCACCTCCATTTGATAGATAAAAAATTAAAGCATGAAGAGCTTTAACTATTTGCCCAAATTCAAAGGTGGGTACCAGGACTCAAACTCTTGGCTCACAAGAGGATGTTCAGCACTGCGATGCTTCCCTTCATTGGCAGAGGACCTCAGCCAAGAGCAGCCAGCTGGCAGAGTGCTATGTCCTTCAGCCAAGAGAACAAGGCAGGCCATACTTTCCCCTCCTCTGGTTATTCTACAGCAGAAGAAGTCACCAACACTGCAGGCTGGGGGCAGAATTTATGAGAAAATTATCATGTTAGAGAATAAGGCCCCAGAAGCCTCGAGTCAGCCAGGAGGGTGCCTCAGGGAAGTTGCCATGGGGTTAGGAAGAAGAAGGCAGAACGGAGAATGTGCTGCAGCTTGGGCTAGCCACTTGCCTTACTCCTCTTTACTGTGACAAAAACACCATGAACAAGGCAGCTTATGAAAGAAGGTGTTTACTTTGGCTTATGGTTGCAGAGGCTTAGAGTCCACAATGGTCAAGCAAAGGCAAGGTGGCAGGGACAGCTGAGAGTTCACATCTTAATCCATAAGCAGGAGGCATAAAAGGAACAATGGCATAAATCATTTGAAACCTCAAACCTGCCCCAATGACATACCTTCCTTAACAAGACCATATGTCCCAATCTATCCCAAACAGTCTACCAATCTGAGACCAAGTATTCAAACATATGTGTCTATGATGGCTGTCTTAGTTTGGGTTTTATTGCTGTGAAAAGACCATTGATATGGGATTCCCCTCTGTATGCTGTGAATACCATTGGTTAATAAAGAAACTGGTTTGGCCTGATAGGGTAGATAGGTGGGGAAAACTAAACTGAATGCTGGGAGAAAGGAGGCAGAGTCAGAAGAAGCCATGTAGCCCCACCAGAGACAAATGCTGGATGGAACTTTACCTGGTAAGCCACAGATTAATAAAAATGGGTTAAATTAATATGTAAGAGCTAGTCAATAAGAAGCTAGAGCTAATGGGCCAAGCAGTGATTTAATTAACGCAGTTTCTGTGTGATTATTTCGGGTCTGAGCTGCCGAGTGGCCAGAATGACCAAGCGGCTTTAGTACAACAGACTATGATCACAACAACTCTTGTAAGGAAAGCATTTAATTGAGGAGGCTCACTACAGTTTCAGAGGTTCAGTCCATTATCACCATGAGGATATCATCAGGAGCACGGCAGCAGCAGGCAGACGTGGTGCTGGAGCTGAGATTGCTACATCCTGCAGGCAACACTAAGTCACCTGACACTGTGCAAAGCTTAAGCAAAAGAGACCTCAAGGCTCCCACAGTGACACACTTCCTTCAACAAGGCCACACCTCCCAATAGTGCCACGCCCTATGGGGACCAATTCTATTCTAACTACCATGGGGGCATGCTCATTCAAGCTGCCACACTAGCTTTATGGAATATAGGCTGTCCTTGAAGAGAAAGCAATAAAAATAAAGAGCCCCTTAACCCCTGTCAAATGTTTAAGGTGGGCATTGCCCCTCAGTAAGGCTGAAAGAGGAGCAAAGCTTGGATACCAATTTGTAACAGTGAAAATGGCAACAAAGACAGGAGGAGGCCAAAGTTCCCTCTCTGGGTCACTTCCAGGCACCAGCACCGGGGCTACCAACTCCAAAGTCGGGCTGTCTAGGTACCATACCAGGCTTTGTTATGGCACTAAACTACCTGCAGGGCCAGTGACCCCCAACAGCAGGCAGCCTGTCTCCTGGAGGAGGAAGCCCTTCAGGCCCAGCATCTGGGTGACTGTTCCACCATAGCTTTGGTGGACTTTGGGGACTAGATCCTACGTGAAAGGGAGGCAGAACATGTGGGACAGACGGTTCAATGGGGGAAGTCATATAAAGGCAATAAAGATTTGTCTGACCCAACCACTCCCTCGCAACAGTGAGGAGAATGATTACTCAGCTGCCATTTCTCACTGCCAATAGGAGAGTCACACAGCCTCCCTGTGACCCATGAACTGAGCCAAATACTATTTTCTAATTCACTGACACAGCATCTGGTGAGCCAGTCTGACTTTATAGACCTGCTGTAGCAATTTGATTCCTTCTTAAAGATGTCCTAAACCTCTTTCCTGAGAGATGGTGTCACCTCACAAGGCCGTTGGGATGAATAACACAACTCACAATTCAAAATGCCTGGCAGAGGAGATTCTTGAAACCCAGCCAAGCACACTGTCCATGAGAGCCTCTCCGCCACATGCCCCTGGTGGCTCACTTTTACGGGACTCAGTAGAAGGATTCTATTTTCTTATTTTAGTGAAAGTAAGAGTAGAACCTGTTATAGTGCGTGTCTGCTACCACAGACAATTTGTGATTCTTGATTGTGACATCCCCAGCTTCTTGAAAACGAAAACAGCATGGTCTTTGCTGTGCTTCTCCATCTTCAAAGGGCCCTCCTGCCTTCCTCTGGCAGTGGTGACCATGGCTCAGTCCCTTTGCAGAGACTGGGGTGACTTGCACGTTTTTGAGCAGTGTCTCTCTTTCCTGTTTGCTGTGAGTCCTACCTACCTTGGCAGGGGAGGCATATCTCACAGGTGAAAAACCCCACCATCTTTAACTTCCATTGCAGCTGCTCAGCTTCAGAAGAGAACAGCCACAAAAGTCTGATACATCTTTAGGCAGACTTCTTTACTCTTCTGTGACAGTTGGCTCTGAAGATCATGTCCTTCCTGTGATCATAAAACAGTAATTCTGGGCTGTTCTTTTTTAAACTTCACATGCTGCAATGTGATTCTAACAGTGAAGAGTATTATTGGGCTCATGCCATTTAAACTTGACCTCTAGGTATCAATGCTAACATAGTGCTTAACCTTAAAGTAGACGGACATTTAATTAGTCTGTGTCTATAACAATCTGATGAGTCGAGTTGGCATTGAAACAGGAAGTTCAATTGCCAAAGAGGGATGCTAATTTTATACTTTACACACAGAGAAAGTCCAGAAATAACCTTCTTACAACATGCTTCTTGAAGCCAAGCATTTCAAATCCACTAAATTAAAAGGTATAAGCATCCATGGTCAAATTTAGAAAAGCTGCTCCAGTCCCATAAACCCTTTTTGAAAGCCAGTTTGGAGTTGTGTTCTCCATTTGGTGCTTACTGAAGTTCAAATACATAGTTTAAAAATCGCTTGGTATTTGATTTATATAAGCTTACCAAAGTGGTCCTGTCCTTCTTGCCTGCTAACAGTGACAATATTTTCTTCAAGGTTACTGTTTATTGGCGCTTCTTCGTCCCATTGTATGCTACATCTAAGAGCATTGTAAAAACATGCAGAATAATGTTCCTTCGGGACCACTTGCATGTGGCCGAGAGTCTTTCCTTTAGACCTGTGCAGAATGTGGACAACTGTCTGATTTGAGAATGCAGTTTAATGAGACAAATAGAATAGAATGTGAACAGAAACATATTCACACACACACACACACACACACACACACACACACACACACGTTCTACTTTCCTTTTGCTGTGATAAAACATGCTCATTGAAAGTTACCTGGAGGAGGAAAAGATTTATTTAGTTTACACTTCCAAGTCACAGTCCATCACTGAGGGAAGTCAGGACAGGAACTTAAAGCAGAAACAATTGGGCAACACTGCCTACTAGCTCATGCTCAGTCCAGGGCCACCTTACCTAAGGATGGTGCCACCTACTGCAATCAGAGGCTTTTCTGTATCCCACCTGGTCCCATAGTCGCTTATAAAATAATCACACAGAGACTTAATATTAATTATAATTGTTTGGCCAATGGCTTATTATTTGCTAGCTTTTACATACAAATTAACCCATATCAATTAATCTGTGTATCATCACATGTCCCATGGCTTACTGGTAATGCTCTGGCATCTCACTCCTCTGGAGGCTGCTGGTCTCTCTCTCTCGACCTTGCCTTCTTTTGTTCCTGTATTCAGTTTGGCTTTCCCACCTAGCTATATTCTGCCCTGCTATAGGCCAAAGCGACTTTATTCATCAACCAATAAAAGCAATACATATTGACAACATTCCACATCACATACAGTGAGCAGGGACCACCTAAATCAATTAATAATAAAGATAATACCCCTGTGCTGGTTAGTTAGTTGGCTAATTTGTTTTTTGTCAGTTTGGCATATACCAGATGTAATGGTCTGCTCTGTCCCTTTAAGAGACAAGCCACGCTCACTCCCTTCCCAGTCCTCCAAGGCAAGCTGATCTTCAGCTTTCAGCCTGAGTCTCTTCCTTTCCATCTTTCTCTCGAAGAGGCAGCTTCTCTCCCTTCTCCCCACTTCTCCCTTTCCCCCTTCTGTCTCTCTCTCTCTGCCTGTCTCTCTGCTCTTCTCCCCTTCTCCCCTTTCCCCTCCATAACCCACTAAATAAATATCCAACTTCACTCTGCATGGTGTGCCTATCCATGTCTCTGTCTCTTGCCCACTGCATGGCTCCCTGCCTGGACCAGTCACGTTTGGAGACCTGCAGCAGCATGGTCTCATGGCCCACTGCACGCTGCCCACTGCAGCCACTTGGGGATCCACAGCATTCCACTTTTACCATAACACCAGAGTCATCTGGGAAGAGGGAACCTCAACTGAGAAAATGCCTCCATCAGACTGGCCTGGCCTGTATTCAAGACTGCAGGGATATTTTCTTGATTAATGAATAGCAAGTCATAGAGAGCAAGCCTGTAAACAACATTCCCCGCAGCTTCTGCTTCAATTCCTGCCTCTGGGTTCCCTCCCTGAGTTCTTGCCTTGACTGTCCTCAGTGATGTACTCTAAGCTGTAAAATGAAACAAACCCTTTCCACCTTCAATAGCTTTGGTTCTTTTTCTTTATCACAACAATATAAAGAAAACTAGAACACAAGCCCTGTCCCAGACCTGCCTACAGGTCCATCTGATCCACGTAATACTTCAGCTGAAGCTTTTAGATGACTCGTGGCTATGTCAAGCCAACTAGGACAGTCTATACATATTTATATCCACAAACCCTTGAGAAAAGAGTTTTTAAGCAAAGCAAATTGTGGTATAAGAATAAAATTGATAGTCCATGAATAAAAACCATGATTTTGTTGCACACCAGGCATTTACCTAATGTGTATATATATATATATTGCATATGTAAAAGTCATATTCAGACCATGAGGGAATAAGATGGTTGAGATGGGGAAGAACAGAGAGAGAGAGAGCAAGGAAAGAGATATCTTGATTGAGTGAGCCATTATGGAGTTAGTGAGAAAATTATCACTAGGGAAATTCCCAGGAATCCACAAGGATGACTCCAGCTGAGACCCTAAGCAATAGTGGAGAGGGTGCCTGACCTGGCCTTTCCCTCTAATCAGTCCAGTCAAAGAGAGGGAGGAGCAATAATATGAGCAAATGGATCAAGACCACAATGGGGACACCCACAGACACATCTGACCCAAGCAAGTAGGAGCTCACTGACTCTGGACTGACAGCAGGGGAATCTGCATAGGATCAAACTAGGCCTTCTGAGTGTGAGTGACAGGTATGTGTGTGTGTTTATCTGTGTATGGTCATGAATTGTGTTGGTGTGTTTGTTTCTCTGTGTATGGTATGAATTGTGTCTTTGTGTTTGTTTCTCTGTATATGGTCATGAATTGTGTCTGTGTTTGTTTCTCTGTGTATGGTATGAATTGTGTCTGTGTGCGTGTTTATCTGTGTATGGTCATGAGTTGTTTCTGTGTGTGTTTCTCTATATATGGTCATGAATTATGTCTGTGTGTATGTGTTTCTCTGCGTATGCTCATGAATTTTGTTTGTGTTTATGTTTTTCTCTGTGTATGGTCATGAATTATGTCTGTCTGTGTGTTTCTCTGCGTATGGTCATGAATTATGTCTGTCTGTGTGTGTTTCTCTGTGTATGATCATGAATTATGTCTGTCTGTGTGTGTTTCTCTGTGTATGGTCATGAATTGTGTCTCTGTGTGTGTTTCTCTGCATATGGTTATGAATTGTGTCTCTGTGTGCGTGTCTCTATGTATGGTCATGAATTGTGTCTCTCTGTGTGTATCTCTGTGTATGGTCATGTGCAAGTGAGCACAAGATACCTGCAGTGTTGAGTGTGTCCAGTCCCCTGGTGCTGAAGCTATAAGAAGTTGTGAACTGCCAAAAGTTGGGCGATAACCTAGGGTCCTCTGAAAGAGCGGTGTATATTCTTAACCTCTGAGCCATCACTCCAGCCCCATGTTTATTTGGAAGACTAACAAAAGTTGAATTTTCTTATAAACTCTAAGACTACCTTCTATAAAAAAAGACCAACTCAAAGTTTTAAAGTAAGCTCTGCAAGACTTTAAAAAAAAATCACTGCAAATTTGCACAAAAGTTTTTAGACTATTCAAAAAAGGAGATACTTTCTAATTCAATTTATGAGTACAGTATACTTTAATAATAGAGCCTATCCAATGAAATTTTATATGAACACAACTTCAAGCTTTTAAAACAATACATGGACAAAATGATTCAAGAAACATAAAAATCAGGTGAAGTAGTATGCCTTTACTGCCAGCATTTGGAAGACAGAGTTCCTGTCTCAAAAAAAAAAAAAGGTGTATAAAAGAATATGTCACGCTCACTTCAGCAATGCACATCCTAAAACACTAAAATTAGAAAAATACAGAGAAGATTAGCATGGTGATTTGAAAGAAAATGGCCTCCAAAGAGCGTGACACAATTAGGAGGGTGGCCTTGTTGGAGGAAGTGTGCCACTTAGGGGCTGGGCTTCGAGGTCTTCCATGCTCAGGCTGCACCCAGTGATACAGTTCACTATCTATTGTCTGGGGATCAAGATGTAGAACTATCAGTTCCTTCTCCAGGACCACGTCTGTCTGCACGTCTGTCTGGCTGCCTAGTCCTGCCATTACAATAATGCACTAAACCTTTAAACTGTAAGACACCCCAATTAAATGTCTTTCTTCATAAGAGTTGCTATGGATGTGGTGTCTCTTCACGACAACAGAAACCCTAATTAAGACAATTAGCACGGCCCCTATGCAAGGATTATATGCAAATTTGTGAGGCGTTCCATACTTTAAAAAACTGTCATGACAGAGTTGGATTTCTGGCTTAGTTAATCCCACTATGTTGGATTAATATTTAAGTTAAAGTTGGAGAGAAGATCTAAAAGTAATAGCTGTCCTATTAGAAGATTCAATTAAGCATCTGATTTCTTGATACATGCAAAAGGGGCATTTAAAGGAGAGAGCTACACTGTTACTAAAATGTCATAAAATAAAATGACAACAGATATTTGTAATATATCTGCAGATGTATAACCTTAGATATGCCGTATGACAACTGTAATATATATGTATATATCATACTGATATGTGGGTGTGATATATGTCTACATCTACATGTACATTACTTATATTCTTAGAAAAACAAAAGAAAAAATATCAGAATGTTTGTAGTTTTGCCAGATGATGGTTTGAGAATGATTTTTGCAGCTTTATATTTACTTTTCTATTATTTTACTAAGTTTCTGTGAAGTTTGTGATTTTGGTAATGATGAGAATCGGTATTTATTGAAACCCTTGAGTGGAGACAGTCCTCTGGAATTCCTTTTGAGAGCAGGACTTCTCTGAACATAACACAGAAAAAGAGGCAGAGATGATGGAGTTAGTCACAGATTTGTGTATTCATCCCGTAATAAATTCTGTAATCCCTCAGGTAAAGAGAAACATAGTTTAACACCCAGAGGCTTCAACAGGTGTCTTTCTCAGGGCTGAGAATATTCCTCAAAGGTCGGGACAAACCCAGTGTAGTGTTTATCTCGTTAATCCCAGCACTCAGGAGGCAGAGGCAGGTGAATCTTGTGAATTCAAGGCTGGCCTGATCTACAGCCCGGGCTGTGTATGAGGCCCTGCCTCAAAAGAAACACACACACAATAGCACAAGGTGCTTGGAGACGAGAAAAGGATGACAACTTCCCAACTTTCACTTTTATTCAAGACTGAGCTTTAATCCCTAGATGTCTAATAAGGTAAGAAAAGCATGGAAAGACAGAAGGGAAAACAAAATTTTGGCTTCTCAAAAAAGTGTGGCTTTCAATACTCAACAAATTTCCCAGTTATCACTATCTACTAGAAATAGGTTATATATCTATAGATACAGAAAGAGGTTAGCAGGAAGCAGAGACAGCAGCCCTTTTTAGAACTAAAATCCCTACCACAGTCTTTGCAAATACAAATCCCATAAAGATCATGTGGAATGGAAAAGGAGCTTAAAGTAAATGTGGAGAAACTGGTTTTGGTCTGAGAATATGAAAATCTTGAGTAAAATACAAAAAAAAAATTTATAGGAAAAAGTTAACAATCTACCATAAAAATAAGATTTCTATTCAGGATTAGAAAATGAAAAGACAATATACAAGGTGAAAAACTGACATGAGATTAGAAATCATACATAAGTAGATTTCACAAATCAATAAGAAAAAGTCAAACAATCCACTAAATTTAAAAATAAGGAATTGTAGTCAGAAAGAGAACATTAAAATTATGATGTCTTGATTCAAGCAATCAGGATCAACCTCACAAGCTGGATTCCTTGTTGGAGAAATTCTGGGCAGCACTCTCCAATACAAGGGCAGCACTGATAGGAAGTGAAGTGGAGGCCATTGGATGGAGGCAAGCTTTTTTCCCAGAATATGTAAATGTCAGGACTTTTTTACAAAGACCGCAGCTCTTGAGAATAAAAACAGTGACTGAGAGAAGTAGTGGGAATGGGTCTCTAGAATCACTGGAGTGATTGGAGTTCATATCTGCACATAGTCACAGAAAAGCAATGGAGATTCAGGGGCTGACCAAGGAAGTTTAGCTCATCAAGACAAAGTTTGCTTAGAACCCTCAGTGTCTGCAAATATCTCAGTTACCCTGGTACGATATAAACCCAGTGGTTCGTCTTCAGAGTATCAGTATCCTAGGTACGACATAAACCCAGTGGTTCATCTTCAGAATATCAGTATCCTAGGTACGACATAAACCCAGTGGTTCGTCTTCAGAGTATCAGTATCCTAGGTACGACATAAACCCAGTGGTTCGTCTTCAGAGTATCAGTATCCTAGGTACGACATAAACCCAGTGGTTCGTCTTCAGAGTATCAGTGTCCTAGGACCAGCTCAGGTTCAGCTATGGAGAACAGGAAATGTTGGCCCTGCTGGTGGCCTGCTAAATTAGTTCTCCACCCAAATTCTGCTAGTCTATCTACTTCCACCACGCAAACTAGAAGTTTATAGTAGAAAATCACTGACAGTTGCTGTGTGAAGGATCTATGGTGACATTTGAGGTAGTCATCAATCTGACTACAGGGCAAGGTCAGTTCAGGGACCCTCTCCTCTCTTGCTTACGGTCTTAGCTGGGATCATCCTTGAGGATTCCTGGGAATTCCTCTAGAGTCAGGTTTCTTGCTAACCCCATAATGGCTTCCTCAATCAAGATATCTCTTTCCCTGCTGTCATCTCTGTCCTTCCCCCATCTCAATCATCTTGTTCTCTCAAGTTCTCCCCACTCTTCTCGTCCCCTCCTCCTCCCTTTTCGCCCTCCCTTCTGGTGCCACCCCCATGCTCCCATCTTTCTCAGAAGATCTTGTCTATTTCCCCTTCCCAGGGGGATCTATGTATGCTTCTCTTAGGGTTCTCCTTGTTACTTAGCTTCTCTGGGGTTGTGGATTATGGGCTCCTTATCCTTTGCTCTACAACAAGTATCCACTTGTGAGTGAGTACATACCATGCTCATCTTTCTGGGTCTGGGTTACCTCACTCAGGATGTTTTTTTTTCCTAGTTCCATCCATTTGCATGCAAATTTCAAGATGCCATTGTTTTTGTAACCACTGAGTAGTACTCCACTGTGTAAAGAAGCAGAGAATACAATGAAGCACTGGGCTGAGCTCCCAAAGTACATTCAAAGAGTGGGAGGAGTGAGAATATGAGCAAAGAGGTCAAGACCATGGATGGGGACACCCACTGATGCAGTTTACCTCAGCTAATGGGAGCTCACCAACTCCAGCCGGACAGGGAAGAACCATCATAGGACCAAACTAGGCCCTCTGAATGTGGGTGACAGTTGTACTGCTGGGACAGATCGTGGGGCCACTGGCAGTAGGACCAGGATTTATCCCTACTGCTTGTACTGGCTTTCTGGAACCCCTTCTCTTTGGATGGATACTTTGCTCAGCCTAGATACAGTAGGGAGGACCTTGGACCTTCCTCAAAGCAATGTGCCTTACCCTCTCTAAGAAGTAGATGGGGGGCAGGGGGTAGGTGGAGGGAATGACAGGGAGTGGGAACTGGGATTAGTATGTAAAATGAGAAAAGACAGTATTTTTTTTTAAATAAACAAAAGAAAATCAGTGACAGTTGAGGCTGCCTAATGACCTGCAGATGTGGCAAGGCCACATGTTTGGACACTTTGAAATAAACGGGATGTAAAACAGGCGAATCCACGCAGTGTTTGTTGAGAAATGGACAGATGTAAATATCGGAAGGCAAGCTATAGATGACTAAGACAGCACCCTTCTGATTACCCAGGCAGTGAGGAGATGGGGTAGGGGGATAAAAAACTGTTCTATGATCCAAAACAAAATAAAATAAAAATTATCCAGGCATGTTGGCTCACACCAGTACTCAGGTAGCAGAAGTGGGTGGCTCTCTGGGAAAGGCCTGTGTAGTGAGTCAGAGTCTCAACAGCAACAAAACCTGTCCTCAGTCAACATGCCTGCCACTCTAGCTGGTGTCCATCTCTACAAAATCATAAGATACTCTCCATCACTTTCACAGCTCTGGGTCTCCAGTGCTGTTATTATGACGGGGGAATCCATGTTTCTCACACTCTAGCCCTGAGCCCAGATGTGGTTGTCTTCTCCATCTACACCATGCACACCGACACACGCCACTCTAGTCCAACCTGCTGATGTCTGTATTCCCAGCTCTCAAGAGACTGAGGCAAGAAGATCAAAAGTTCAAGGACAACATGGGCAACTTAGTGAGACCCTCTCTCCAACTAAAAGAAGAGAACTTGAGATGTAGTGCAATGGCAAACTATAGAACATAGAACACATGCTCCAGCCCCTTGATTTGATACTCATACTGCAAAACATAAAAAAGTTAGAATTAAAAATAAGAGAACAAGAACAATTATACTTTTATAAAACCAAGACTGAGTATCTAGAGTTCTAGTAAAGGGGCTACTAAAATCAAGAAGGGGTGTCCATCTACAGAAGTCCTATAGTAACACAGCTAACAACTCCATCTGTAATGGAGCCCATGCTGAAGAATGTCCAGAACACAGAAATCATTATACTTAAGATTTTAGGATCTCATTTCTAAGCATCTCTCAGAATCAATTAGCTGTTATGAAGGCAAGAAATAAGACTAGAGAGTGAGACACCAATGGTGATTTAAAATTCTGGGGTGGTTTTTGCCTGGTTGTTTTGGCCTTGTCTTTGTTTAGTGCCTTAGAGACTTGGGGAAGAAAGGGAAATTTGAGTATTTTTCAGGTATTTCTTCTGAGGAACTTACCACATCTATTACCACATAAAGGCCTGGAAAAGTTTTGCAAAATAACAACAACAATAATAATAATAATGACCTACTTTGGGAAGCCCTGAACCAAACTAACCAGGAGAGGATTGTTAGAAGATTGTTGTGGTTAGCTTTGAGAGTCTCAGTGAGATTTGCCTACACTGGGTTGGCCTGTGAGAGTTAGTGTCTTAGCTTAACTGATGCGGTAAGATACTACCTACTACAGGTAGCACGACTCCTTAGTTGAGGGATCCTGACCTTTATAAGAGTGGGTCGGTTGAGCTGAACACAAGTGAGCATGCATGCATGCATGTCTTTTGGCCATTACTCTAGATGTGATAGGACTAGGTGTTTGAAGTGCTTTGACTTCCCTACAATGATGGAGTGTAACCTAGAAACGTGAGTCGAAATAAATCCTTTCTCCCTTAAGTTGCATTTTGTCACAGTTTTTTTATCACAATGACAGAAATAAACAACAACAAAGATTAAACCCAATATAAGAACATTGTAAATACACTAGATACAAAACTATTAGCTTAGGGTAAGAACAAAGGCCACAGAGAAGTGATCCTCAACCTATCTTCAATTTAAAAAGTCTTTGTTAGGTTGTTTGTTTGTCTGTTAATTGGTTGGTTTTTTTGGCAAGGCCTGGCTACATAGCCTCTCCAGTGGTCAACCTATCTCAGGCTCCTAAGTAGTGAAATTACATACATGCACTACCATTAAAACATTTTTAACACATGAATCTGTGCTTTTGCAAAATTCTGTGGGTGCATACTTGGAATCAGTATAGTGTCAAATCACATTAAGAGCTCTACACTGCTAATTCCCGTTCTGTGCTTCTCTCCTAGGAGTAAGCCCTTCCTGACTTAGCTGCCATGAGAAGCACCTGGCAGCAAAGCCAGAAGAGAAGGTAGAGGATCTAAGTCCAGTGTGAAATGGTTGGGTTCACTGGTAAACAGGGAGATTCACTCTGATGTCTAGCAGCATCCAGAGGGAGTCAAAGGTTTCAAATCAACTGGAGAGAGAATTAAGTGGAAGCAACAGCTCAGTGAGCAAACATACCAGGAGTGAGCCTGTTTTCTTGAGGGGTCCCCTCTTTCCTGTGTAATTCCTCATTTCTGGACGAATCAGGGGCAAGTAAGAACTGATTATAGATCTCTCTTGCTCTTTGCTGCATTGAGCACATTTGAGCACTCACGAGTGTCTCCAAAGGCATGACTATCTCTCCAATATGTTCTGGAAGAAAGGGGATAATAGAAAATGCCATTTGCTACTCTATCCAACAAGAAAGATTCTGGCCATAAGAAATAGAGTCTTCCTCTTATACTACCATGAGGAATGACAAACAGCAAGGTATCATTGAGAGAGGAATTTTACAATAATTACCAAAATTTTACATCTAGCATTTGTATTCCTAGGTATCAACTCCAAAGTTGTTCTGGTAGAGAACAAGAAAAGAACACATAATTCTTTCTACTCAAAACCTTTTTCATGTGACGCTAAGTAAAAAGGGTTATCAAATAGGTATAAAAATAAAATATTTTGTGATAACGAATCACAAGGAAACTTACTTTAAAATAGTTCTTTGGGATAGATAGTATATTTATTACAGAAGAAAGCGACTTTGCATACCAATGAGATGGATGTGTTTTTTTTACATAAAGAATTAAATCCTTGCAGAATATTTGAGAGCATCTTCAACACATTTCATGTCAATATTTTAATTTTATAATCATTGATCCCATGAATACCACTTCACATAAATACAAAAATTCAGAAGTGTATTTACAGCAATTTCAGAACTTGTTGGAAATTTCATCCTAATTCTAAACCAAATTCATTGGATACTTTTTTTTGAGTCATCAACTCAAGCAGCAATTTTTAAAATAATTCTGACACAGCACTAATAATATTTATTATTCTATACAATACACATGTAACATAATGATATATATCAAATTATTATATGTTATTGTATTATATGTAGTATACATGCAGGTAAAGCACACTCATACACATTAAATAAAATAAAAGAATAGGAATGAAAAGAAAAGTAGTTGTGCACTAAGACTTACAGTAGAAAACTCTTCTAAGTAACAAATACCTAAACCAAGTTCAGATAAACTATGATATAGCCGCAGAACCTGCGCTGTGCCATTAAAAGTGATGAGATATCTTTATAAGCTAATTGTTACCTAGGAGCAAGGAGTAGATAGTAGATGGATGGATGGATGATGAATGGATAGATGATAAATGTATAGATAGGTAAGACCAAACAAGCAACTAATGGGTTAAATCTAATTTAATTTTTGAAGCACATACTAACTTATAGGGAAATAATTTTAAAGCCATTGTTGTGTTTTGGGAAAAGAGGAAAAGGGAGACTGAGACAGATGCTAAATTTTATTGAATTTGTCTTATTTGTAGATTTGACTTTCACACCCTGTAAATATTTGACACACTTTTAACATAAAAATAAAAATTTAAAGTAATATTTAGAAAGAGAAAATGAAAAATAACTCCAACCCCGAATAGTTGGTAAAACAGCAATGGCAGCCTTGTGATAGGAAAACTACACAACCCATGTGTCTAGGTGGGGGAAACCATAGCATAAAATGAAGCTTAATTCAGTAGATATGGAGTCCATGTCTTTAATCCCATCAGTAGAGATGCAGGAGCAGAAACAGTTGGATCTCTGTGAGTTCCTGGCTAGCCATGGCTGCACAGTGGGACCCTGTTGCCAAAAGGAAAGAAAGAAAGATGGGGGGGGAGAGGGAAGATGGAAGAAAGAAAGGAAGGAAGAAAAGTAAAGAAATTCATTGACTACTTTTATGGTCATCATCTTGCTGGTGCTAGGTCTGCCCTTCAGACCTGACTGTGGTTGGTAGGAATGAAGCCACTGTCCCATTACAGGCTAACTGGGATGGCTAGCGAAGGAGGAGAGAGATTCAGGCTGAAGGTGGAAGAGGTTGTGGAGTTCTTTTGTCATTTGATCTTCATATCTCCACCTTCTGATGGCTGAGATCACAGGACCATGCCAATATGCCAGGATTAAGATTAAAGTGTTCATGTGAAAATTCTGTTTCTGGTTTGGAATTGACAGCATCACTATGGGAGGGATGGGGGCAGGGAGGTTTCTCCCAGCTCTGTCTACTGAGGTTGAGAAGCACCAACACAATCTGTTAAGAAGTGCTCTCACCCATATTGGAAAATCCCTATGAGAGCAACCTGGAAAAGCTGGGCATCTGTAATGCTGGTACTATGGAGGCTGAAGCAGGAGGAATGTGTGTTCAGGGTCTTCCTTTGCTATATAGCAAGAGTCTTTGGAGGGAAAGAAAAGCACCTTCTAAGCAGTAGGTAGTCCTCATGTGAGGCAGAAAGTGCAAAGAAAGCCCGAGGCCTGAGAGCTCTTGCAGTGGACGGGAAGAAAGCCACGTCACCTGCCAGGTGTGCTCAAACGACTCTTGCAGTGGACAGGAAGAAAGCCACGTCACCTGCCAGGTGTGCCCAAAAGACTTCAGTTTGACTCAAGAAAAACAAATCATGAGTATGTGTAAAACTTCAGCTTATTGAAATGTATCAAAGATGTTTAAGAACACGAGTTTGTGATGGCACTTCAAGAGTAGATAGAAAGCCAGAAATGCAGCTATTTTAAAAGTGAGCAGAGGGGAAATTAAGTCTTTAGCTAGTCTTTCCCCTGTAAGTTGTTCCTGAGCAGCCAGAAGTTGATAAGAAAGGTTTGACTTTATAAAATCTTCTAAACATACAGGGTTAAACTAGCAGTACCTGCCGATGCTTCCAAGGAACAAATTTGTATTTGTCAATATTAATCATTAAAAACAAACCCATAAGCCAGCCCACAGTCCCTGCCTCTAGGTAGGAGAGGAGATACCATTCATCAAAACACCTTTCAAAGCAATCCCATCTACATCAGGCCAGCCTTTGTACTCCTAATCCATGCTGTGTGGGAATTCCTTCTCTGGGAAGACAGAAGCAATGTGTTCATCCTTCTTACAAGACCCCAATGACAAGCCAAAGGAAGCTGGTTCCACGGGAGTTTACCCTAAAGAACTGGTGAGTTTTGCTGGACCTACTTCTGGAGCAAGGAATACTGGCAGGAATGTCAAGCGATGCCACATAGATGCCATCAGCACCATCCACATTGTGAGAATCCCCATCAGACAGTTTGCAGTGTAATTAGGTGATGGAGAGAATTGGGAGAAGTGCAGGTCTCACCCAAATACTGATTCAAGCATGTAAACTTCCAAAAGCTGGAAGACAGGAAGACAGTCACACACAACACTAACGGAATCATTGGAGCTAGTAAGGAATTGTCACAGTGTTAAGGACAGTAACAGTACTGTGACTGTATTTTAAAATATAATGAAGCAGAAACTTGACTCCCTTCCTGACCAGCCTGGTCTCATGTGAACAAAAGGATGGAGAAAGTACAAACAGAAGACTTTTAGAGAGCCCTCCCTCCCAAATTTGGAGAAACTTATTAGTGGAATACCAGCAGATGTCCTAAACTGCAAAGTCCCGTTCCCTCTCAAGACTCTAGAGCTATTCATACACTGTTCAACTCTTTTATGTCACCAGCAGAGTTCCTCTGGTGAATTACAGCCTTCTGCCCACTTTGGGACTATCCATTATAGATGCAGCCGGCAGCCAAGATGCGGCTGGCTCCTCTCACTCAGTGTTTCCATCAGTAGATTTATAATGAGAAGAAAATGCATTTTTCCCTGATCCCAGGCAGGCTCCCCCAATGATCGGGGCTGTTCTAGGGACAGTTTGCAAAGCCTTCTTCCAACCACACAGCAAACAGCCCCCGACCCTGCTAGCTTTTTAAATTCTACTAAACAATGTGAAGCCACAGTTTCATTTTCTCCTCCCTGGCTGGAGATGGCGGAAATGTTCATCACACAGTGGGAAGTCGTATGTGAAACAGGTGTTTTATTCCCTAGCAGGTAAAATGGGTTTGATTCCTGAGAGAGGCAGGCATTTCAAGGTATCAGCGAGAGGTCCAGATGGTGCGTATTTTCATATCTAATATTATATAAAAGATTTCGGATGTATCCTGACTCTTAACAAAACCATAAATTCCCAGCTTATTGCCCAGCTGAATGGCTCTGGAAGCTACTAATTAGAGTAGCTCTTCTTGTTCGTCTCGGGATCACTAGACTATCTGAGCCTTTTTGTGTTTAGCTTCAGGTAAAAAGACAGAGTTCCTGGGGAGGAGACCCTCCCATATAAGGGCCAGGTGCCTGCAGAACATTTGAACTTTAGGGATATGCAAGTGTTTACCAAGCAAGGGCAGAAATGTGGGTGAAGATTTTAAGGAAAACCCCAGTTTATAGAAGGTGGAAGTTTTCCCTGGTCACCTTCCTCTGTATGTCACTCCTGCAAACACAATTCACTGTCTCTTAACAACAATGGTTTGGAAGGAAAAGTCACTGCAAGTCTCCCATGAACTAGCATTTTTCAGAATGCTGCTCATGGCCTCTGATCCAATATTCTGATGACTCGTGCCTGGGCCCAGTGATGCCAGCTCTCAGTCACAGATAAAACAAATGAGATGGGAGAGCTTCAGCCTAGTTCTGACTGTAGCCCGGTTCCGTTCCCCACCCAAACAGCTTCTAGTGGTTTCGGGTTGTCTTGCTCTTGTTGCCGCTGCTTGTTTCATGATGGAGTGTTGAGTTTCTTTCTTTCTTTCTTTCTTTCTTTCTTTCTTTCTTTCTTTCTTTCTTTCTTTCTTTCTTTCTTGAGTTTGTGGAGACAAGGTCTTCGTATGTAGCCTAGGTTAGCCTCAAACTTTCAAACTTCCTGCCTAATATCATAAGGGTTGAGATTACCACTACCATGCCTGGTGTAGGGACTGAACCCATGTCTTCACAGGTGCTAAGTATGTATTCTACCTCTGAGCTCCACCCCTCTTTCTTCCTTTATTCATACATAGCAGACCAGAAGGGACTACGCATGCTGAGTATAGAGGAAACCCTTGTAAGAGTTCCATGCAATATGTGCCCAGGACTGTTGTGAAGAGCAGTCAGCTCTAGAACGCAGCAGTCTAGTATTCACGAAGCGGCTGCACAGAGTTCGGCCTCCTAACCTGGCCTCCTGCCTCCCTAATCAGTGTATCAGCCTCAGTCACAGGAAGGGAACATAATCCTCCATGTGTGTCAATGCACTGTGCAGAGTGGCGAGAGAAAGCCCATAGGTGCTAAGACTTCTTGGGGAATGTTAGGTAGGGCTGTGTGAACAGGGAGAAAAGTCAACAGATGTACTGCCTGCCTCCCTCCATGCACACACACACCATTTCAGCGTCCATAGACACTAATCTCTACAAATGTCTTTCCATTCAGCTTCATCGTCCAGAGCACACAGTGAAGAAAGTGAGGCCAGAAGAAGGTCTATCTTGTCCCTGCCCTTCCACAGCTGCCCTAGTAACACCTCTTTGGTGTTCATGTGGTCCTGTCACATCAGGGCTCAGTGCTCTCATCTCCTCAATTCTGAGATACTGGCTAAGTATTTATCTCCCCTTAGAAATTAATTTCTTTGTTTTACACAAATGGAGGGAACGTGTTTTTATGTTTATAGATGTGCACACACATGTGGAGGCTTGAGCTTGGTGTCTGGAATCATTCTTGATCAGACTGCTTCTCACTTTATTTCCTGAGACAAGGCTTCTCAGTTTAACCTGCAGCTCGTTTATAAGGCTCATCTTATGGGCCAGCAATTGTCTGTTTCACCTTCCACATGCCAGAACTGCAGGTAGGCTGCCATGCCCACCAGCATTTACTTGGGTGTTAAGTATCTACACTCTAGCACAACCCCAGCACCCCACCTAGCCATCTCCCCAGCTCTAAAAGTCAATTTCTTAATGCCAGCGCTTACACTCAGGTCATAGCTCAGATAGCGGCCTCATCAGAATGACAATGCAAAGATGATTTCATTTTTGGAGGGTTATGATTGACTGGATAGAAGCTCTTTCAAACAAGATCTTTGGAATATGTCTTAAAAACTTTATAGCATGGGCATAATCTGCAGATTCTAAAATGAAAAGTTAACCCAAGAGTACCCTAAAGAAGTGGCAGTGCTTCTGGGTAAGTTCTGGGGAATGTTGCTCATTACTGTATCTTCCAGCTATTTAATTTTGTTGTAACAGCACTGGTGCACTAACTTTTGCAAACTGAAGTTGCCTGAAAAAGCCCTAAGTATGTGAAAAATTCTTCCTGCTGGCTGATTTGATGGCCATCATTGTGGATAGGCAGGATGCTGCAGCTCGTTAGCTACTTACCACCCACCCCATAGGCCAGCCTCGCATCCTCTATCCGGTCAAGGCTTTGGGATGGATTAACTAGACAGACTACTAGTTTTCAGCAACTTAAAGTTAAGAATGTCTTTGGATCATATCTGAAACTTGAAGCAGAGTTGCCTACCTACCGTAACCAGCCTGACAGTTCCTCCAATGGGCTCAGGAGTGCACTCACTCACCACTGGATTTTGTTCAGTGAGTAATAGGAGCTCACCCAACAGCCCGCATGGTGGGTTGTGTCCTTGGGTCACCCAAATCCAAATCCATGCCATGGTCATTCATGTAACCAGTCTTAGTTCTTTCAGAGCAGGGACTGTTTTGGTTAACACTTTCTAATAGATCAAAAATGGGAAAAGTCAAAGCCTTTGACTTATGGCCCGAGTGGTGATTCTCAGTCATGATTTTGTCTTGAAAAAAAAAAAAAGTAAGTTTTTGTTTTGTTTTGTTTTGTTGTTGATGATGTTTTTTTCTGTAAATTTAAAAAAAAAGTTGATTAACAGGGGTCCAAGCATGGGGAAAACTTCTTCCCTTTCGGCTCGGGTGTGATGTGAAGTGAGCTGGGAAAGGGAGGAAGAGAGTGAGTGGCTGGCTGCCCAGGAGGAACAAGCTGGCCCTAGATCCAACCCTGGGGTGTGGCTCCAGAGGCTGCCTCCATTTCTCTACGTGTGTTTTGGGCCATAACATGCCCCATTCCTGCGATATTTTCATTTCATGTTCTTAGTCTCTTAATGCTTGAGCAATTCCAAACTCTCATATTTAGGCAATTCCCAGGTCTCAGTCCTAAAGCATTGTGCTTCCCTTTCAGCCCTTCAGAGGCACGTGTGCTACGGAAGGCGCTGAGTCCTCCCTGTCAATCCAATTTGCAATAAGCAGTTCCCCAGGTGCACCCATTCCACAGTCCCATGTTGCTTTGCGCCTGCTCGGCATCCTTAGGGGGGAAGTATTTGGATTGCATTTTCATCTCCGAAAAGATACTCTAGCCACAAACAAACCAGTCATCTGCCTGCTAAGCTGTATTTAGAACAAATCACTGCGAAGCACAACAAGCCACCGACAACAAAAGAGCTATGCTTATTTCTTTCTAGACTTTTAACAAAATGTTTGATGTTGTGGAGATTTCCAAACAATTAATGTGAAATTGGGGACTGTTGTTCACGGGATTTATTTACCAAGTGTAGAGAACTCAGCTGGAGTGTGGCTGCAAGCGAGGCTTCCGATGAAATGGTAGCTGAAGAGTGACAAAATCTGTGAGCCCTTTCCTGAGTGGCAGTACATTTTCAGAGACAAACTGCTCACAGGTGTCACATTGCCGAGCCACGGAAGACCCTGAAAAATCTGCCCCTCTGAGCCAAAAGGGGCTTGTTGTTTCAGAGCTGCAGTCAGGAGGGTGGAAGGCCTCCTGGCACTTTGTACTGCTCTCCAGGACACAAAGCGAGGCAGACACAGCTGTGCATGAATTCACATGGACCAGGTAAAGGCACACACAATTGTGCATGCATAAAGCAAGGCACTCACAACTGTGCACACATTCACACAGAGCAGGTAAAGGGAGAATGTCTAATAGGTGTTTTATAAAAGTCAGATCTCATACTATAGAATCCAAGATGCTCAGAAACTTTATAAATCCACTATGGGATGCCCAGAGAGAAGCCAGATGTTTCTCTTGAGCAGTTTCTGGGCCTCTCTGCGCAGGCCCTAGAAGGTCTGCCAAGTTTTTGTTCTACCGGGCAGGGCAAAAAGAGGCCAGGAATAAAAAAGGATGCATCTGTACCATACAAAATAGTAAAAATGAAATAGAGAAGGTGTGAAGTTAGACAGTGCATTTATGTGCTGAAAACCAATGCCAAGAATAATTGTTATGGGCCTGGCTCCTAGAGGCGAGATTTGTTAACAAAACTGTCTCTAAATATTTATGCTCAGCTAAATAATTGCTAAATAATTCCAGATCTCAACTGGAAATATGGAATCAGGACTAGTGCAAATTAGTAAATCTCTGAGATAGTGTACTGACATTTTATCCTGTTCAATGATACCTTTCAACTTTGATCATACAGCTAGCATCTCTTATGTGAGTCTTTTCAGGCCCACACAAAAGGCTTCCTTTGGAAATGTTTCCCTGTAATAAACAAAGCCCTCATAGCAGTCCATTTGTCAATATCATTTGCTTTAAAATTATTAAAAACATACAAAGGTTTGTGTTCTGCCTTGTGACAGACATTGTGTGTTCTTTCTGTTTTGAGTCTTGCAGTCTGGGGGTGGAGGAAAGATGGACCAGAATGTACTTCCTGTCACCTTTGACCATCACCTTCCTGAGGCCCAATGTGTGTTTCTAACTTCAATTTTAGGGCCCTGACTGGTGCTTAGTGAACTCAAGATTAAAAGCAGTACTCCAATCTGCAGATAGTGGAAGAAAATCTTTTGAATGAAGCAAGAGACAGAGAGAGCATTGTGTGTCATGTTTAATAAAGTTCCTGCCTTCTGGCATCACAGCAGGGGACCAGAGCAGGGTTTTGATCCCAAAGTGAGATATTTTAAATTTAAAGGAAATTAGTTGAAATGGCAACCTATATTTGTATTTATTTATTCTGTTTACAATATCATAAAGAGAGCTAGAGTTTTGAATGTACTCTGCCATAAACAGGCACTATGATGTCACTTCCTGTCTTTGAGATGTCTCTCCATCTATGAATAGGAGATAGGATACAATGCTGAACAGACATCCCAGAGAGTTCCACCCTGAAGCCACTCATCACTGACTTTTTAACACCCTTTTACAGATAAGGAGTCACAGATAAAGGACGTGAAGGAAGAAAACATTTCAGGTGTGCAGCTGGAGGCTTGAAGTCAAGACCTGCATTTTAAAAAATTAAATTAAATTTATTACTCATGTATGATGTGCGTGCATGTGTGTGGGTGGGCATGTGTCATGTCACACTTACTGAGAGCAGAGGAGAACTTTCTGGAGTCAGTTTTCAATTTCTTCCCTGGGATCCTGGACGCGAACTCCAATGAACAGGCTTGCAAGGCAAGCACTTTGCCTACTGAGCCACGTCGCTAGCCTTGGTTATTACTATATAGAAGAAACCTTGACCATGGCAATTGCTTCCTCACCAAAGCATCGTGAGCTTCAAGAGAGCATGGTGTCAATAACCTAAGCTCATTTTGAAGGAAGGCTAAAAAAAGAAATTATTTAGTTAGAGAGAAAAGAATATGCATCATGTATATTTTAAGAGAGCCTAAGAAGTGGAGTTCATCCCTTCCATATCAGATGGAGATGCAGGATGGAGCTTTGCAGTCTAACCCACACTGTTTTGTCCACTAATGCACAAATAACATTATGTTCACTGAAAAAGTTCTAGACTTATTTAAATTAATGTAGGCAAAGTTAATGTGTTTTGATATCTGAGCTCTTTCTTCACCGAGGTAGCCCCACACTGTTTACTTTGTGCACAAGGTGATGAAAAGAAGACTCACTGTATTATATCTTAGAACTGTGGCTTCAAGATTATTTTTCCCTTTTAGCAGGGAAGCCATGGCTCTCAGGCTGTGGTCGGTTCTCATACCGCAATACTCTAAGGCATTCCTCTGCTTCAGGCTGCTATTGTTTCCAATCTGGGGATAAATGAACACTTGGTAAAGTTACTTTAATAGTATTAATATTAATTCTCTGCTAGAGTAATTTATCCATTAGTAACAGCTATACAGACTGTGTTGAAGCTTAGACATCTCATATACTTTAAAGTCAAAGGTCTGTGATTAGGAAGAGAAATAGAGAAGCTACCACCTCCCTCCCTATTTTCTCATTCCTGCCAAGATTATCACAGAATACTTGATGGTTTGTGAGCTTTGTAGATCAATGAATATTTTGGCTAATAGAGTGATCTAAAGCACAGAACTGTTCTGTAAACAAACATTGAAGAGTATGCTAAATATTATATAGCCAGTTGATTATGTAAATTTAAATAATGTAGGGAAAAGGAATTGCTTATTAAATTAGTTTGTTTTGAGTTCACTCTGGCATTGTTTATTATGCAGCATAACAGATATTTCATAAGTAGATTCCTTTTGCAGCTTCAAAGTTTGAAGAATGTCAACTGATTACTGCAATGACTTATGAGCTGGAAGACCACAGTGGTGAGAACTTAGATTATATCATACAAGTCAGGCCTTCTGGGGAGTGGGCAGGGTTGGGGCATGGAAGTGGACTCTAGTGGGCAGTGCATTCCAAAAGGAATCCTGTTACATCAATCTGTGGATTGGGTGATTGGTACCTATACCCTGCCACTGATCTTCAGAGAGGAACCTCACTAACGTTCCCTATGAATAAATTCTACTCATAGAAGATTTGATTTTCCAACTTGTGACTCAAAACTTTGAAAATACCTAGACAAACCTCAGAAGGGTGGGGTAGAAATGTTGCCACCTGATTGTGGCATTCCTGAATCCTTGAAGACAAAAAAGGTGGGCCCCTTTGGGCTATTGAAAAACCGTTCTTTCTCATGGGTAAACCTTAATTCTAAAGACTTCCTGCTCAAGCCCGATGCCTTTAAGCCAACCCATTCCATTTGTCAAGTTTGGTGATTTCCTAGCAATCCTCACTTGTGTTCAATTCACCCCACTGCTGCTATTCTTAGTGCTCACAGTAGCCATTAACCAGGTCCCTTTGACTCACACTTCCTCCTTCCCCTCTATCTGTGCAGCCCTTGAAACACTTTCTTTATTCCTTCCGTATGTACCCCCTCCCGCCTCTTCTCCTTCTTGGCACAGTTCTTTCCCAGCTGCCTACTGTAGGCTCCATTCTTTTCTTTGTTCTTTTTCTGTCCTTGTGCTACTGGTGTCTCTCTCCTTGCTGAAGCACTTAAACACTAAGAGAAACACCAGAGCATCTGCCTGGATTCTGACTGCTCCTGTGTACACAAGCCTGGAGTTCTGATTTTGATGACAACATGGAAACCACATGTTGACAGTCTTCAGTGGCGTCTTCATGAGCACACGCAGTGGCTTGGCTTTTATTTGAATGCCTTTTCGTGAGTGAAGGGACCACTTCCAACTTTGGAAATTCTCTCCACCCTTGACATTCATAGTATGCTACTCTCTTATTCTTCAAACTCATGGGCACACTTTGCTTCCTTTGTTTTCAAAAGCATTTCATAGACATTTATGCTTTGTGTGTGTGTGTGTGTGTGTGTGTGTGTGTGTGTGTGTGTGTGTGTGATCCACTTTATAGAAATGCAAGCTAAATGTATAATAATCACCATTGCACAGGTGAAGAGTTAGAGGCTGAGAAAATGTAAATGAGTTGCTCAGGAAGTCTTATAACTCATACCTTATGATGCCGAGATGTGATATACCAGGTCTGTCTCCAAAGCCTAGGCCTACTCTCTTCAGAAATGCTGGGGTCTGTGAAAGCTTCTCAGCCACCAGAATGCACTGGCTTCACTGCGCCTTTTAACTGTGGCTTCAAGATTTTCTTTATAAATTTTCTTCTGGACGTATAAGCAAAATTCCTGGAGCTCTCTCACTCCCACACCTTCTGCATGAGCTCCGCAGTTGTGCCCATGTGTACTTTCTGCAGAGTACAGCAGGAAACCTCCAGTGCCTACTGTTTCTTGGGCCTTGCCTTCCTAGTGTCTTTCTTGACCTCCCCTCTCTCCTAATTCCAGGGATTCCCCTTTGCATCAGCTCCAGGAGCTTGCTGACATGCTCTCTGCTCTCTCATTCCCTTCTGAGACTGTGTTCCCTGGCAATGCTGAGAGACTCCACACTCAGCTTTCTCCATCTTGTCACTTCTCTCCCAAGTTTTACTTTTATTTTGGTGTTTCCTTTTCTGGACTCCTGACAGGGCCTCTGGCTACCTTCCTTTCTGTAAACAGGGCTATGGCATTGCTGTCCTGCCTGCCCTCCTCTGCGCTCCTGTCTTCTCATTGGGGCTTATCTACTCCTTTGCTTAGCTCCCTCCTCTGTCTCTTTCTCCATCCCCCCTCAGGATTCTTTTATCTGGCCCACAACTAAAGGTAGGAATTCCCCAGAGCTTGGTCTTTATTCTTCCTTTATTTTCTGTCCATGCGTGAGCACTGAGGATTTTATCCAGTTTTGTGGGTTGAATACCACATATTTTATGATGAAACTCATATCTCACCTCAAGATTTCTGGTGGCAGGGAGACAAGGGGAACTGTGGTTGGTATGTAGAATAAATAAAAAGTTTAAAATAAAAAAAATTAAAAAAGAATCATTTACAAAGAAAACTTTGAAACTCAGAAGTCAGATGAAAGAAATGGAAGTAGGATTTTTGCTATGTAATGAAAGTTTAATATATTTTAATTATTGTGAATCTACAGAAATAGAACTCTATTTCAATAAAAAAAAAGTTTTCTGATGGCTCCAGATTTTTCTGTTCAACTCTATTGATGAATATTCTGGATGAAATGATAATCTGATATTTTACACTTATCATAGACAAATTTGAGATTATCTTAATTTGTCTCAGATATGCCTTGCAGGAATCTTCTCATCCTCACCCATCGCAAGCTCTCAATGCATGAATGTATCACTTACCCTTGATTCTTCCCTTTCTCATTCTCAACCCCAAATCCATTGATAAAGCCAAGCGTCTCTCCTCAAAATTAGCCTTCAATCCCAGTTAGTTTCTGATCCCATTGTCACAATTCTAACTCTTCTTGGCTTAACAATTAACCTTTGGACAGATGGCTTGCACTCCACTCTGGCCTGTCCAATGTGTCCTTCAATCAAAGGCCTGATTTTAAAACTTGGATCAGAACAAGTAATTTCCTTGTGTCCCATGCAGTTCAACATAAAGCACTTCCCCCTATCGTGATCCTCCTTTGCCCTGCCCTTCATGCTGCTCCAACCTCACCAACCTCTTTTCTTGACTGGTTATTTCATGTGTCAACCCTTTGAACGTGCCAAACCTTGATTTTTGCTATAGTTTACACAGTTAAACTAACTGATGTGTTTTTGTTGCACATCTCACCTGGCCACCTTACAAAAGGTGACCATCCTGTCCCAAATCTCTGTCTCTCTGCCCCTTCACCTCTCATCTTCTTGAAACAGAGTTTCATTATGTAGCTCAAGCTGGCCTCTAACTCATGGTCTTCATAAAGTAAAGGTAACTTCTTTACTTAACTGCTCCTCATTTTCTCTCTCTCCCCCTTTCTAGAATGGCACTGTCTAGGACTACTTTCCCACCATGTTTAAAATGCCCTTCCCCACTTGGAAAGCACATACTGCTATTAGTCTCTTGCACTTTTACTAATAGGACCCAGGAATTACATGTGAAATCTTCATTCAGCTCAGCTTGAATGTGAATTGCTCCATGATGCTAGTGGCTCCCAGCTAGCAGGGGGCTCCTTATGTCTACTCTAAGACTGGACTTTTCTCATTTGCTGTCGCTCCTGGCTCTTCCTAGTACCTGCGACATGAAAAGTGTCCGGAAACAATCTCTTCAGTGAATGAATGAAAGAAGGAGCAAGTTCTGATTGGGACAAGCTTGTAGGAAGTTGCTCCTTGCTGTGTGCTTTGTGCATAACACAGCTCCTCCCAGAAGAAAAGGCTGGACTTGGCTTTCCTGAGTTCTCTCATTAAGATTCTAACCCTGGAAACGTCTAACTGTGAATTAAAGTTTTGACCATGTTGAAAACATGCTTGATTCTTCTGCTGTGTTTTGTTAGCCAGTGGTACAATTACGCTATCTATTGTGTTATCATGCCTAATTAATGAATTAATCAATTCTCAAGCAGAAAGAGATTCAGCTTTCTAGTGTTGTCTACTAATTATGCAGTAAATCAAGCCTTTGAAGAGTTTCAACAGTCACTCATTTTCCACGAATTAATCTTTCTTCAGCTTTCTTCTCCAAGGGTGAGAAAATCATGTAAACATGGACTCAAGTATACATGATGTCTGAATGCTGAGAGCATGCAGAAGGTGTATCTGAGTATGAAAACTACGTGATTACGTTTCCAATTGAGTAGCAATGTCACTGGACACCGAGACAGTGTCTGTGTCACAAACGGGAAGAGAGCCTGAGGAGCAAAGACAGACAAATTGCTTCTTAGCGAATGATAGCAAATAAAACATGCAACTGCCAAAAAAAAAAAAAAAAAAACCTAGAATAAATATCTAACTTTCCTCATTTTGATATCAATACCTACCTGGAGGTAACTACCATGGTTATTGCCTTAGGGTTTTTATTTCTGTGAAGAGACACCATGACCAGGGCAACTCTTGTAAAGGAAAACACTTAACTGGGCTGGATTAAAATTCAGAGGTTTAGTTTATTATTGTCCCGGCAGGAAGCATGGTGCTAGAGAGGTAGCTGAGAGTTCTACATCCAGATCAGCAGGTAACAGAAAGAGTGAGCCACTGGGCCTTGTTTGAACTTCTGAAACCTTAACCCCCCCACAGTGACACACTTCCTCCAATAAAGCCACGCATACTCCAACAAGGCCATATGTCCTAATCCTTTCAAATAATGCCACTTCCTATGAGCCTAGGGGGTCATTTTCATTCAAACCACTATAGTTACTAATAACCACTGTAATTTTACAATTTTATAAGAAGCTTCTCTGTGCCAACAGCTAAAGCCCTCACTCACAGCATGCATATGGTTCTATTTGATCAACAGATCAAGTTTAGACTTATGGTTTGTGAACAATGAAGCTGTTATCTGTCCCTAAATCTAACTCAGAAATTTGTGTTCTTTTTTGAAATTTTTATTTTTAATACATTTTAATTAAAGTATAATTATATCACTTCCACCTTCCTTTTCCTCCCTCCAGCTACTCTTATGTCCCCATCTCAAAATGCTAACTTCTTTTTCTTTTAAGATGATAGATACATGATAAGTAGGTAGGTAGATAGAAAATAGATAGATAGATAGATAGATAGATAGATAGATAGATAGATAGATGATAGTAGATACATAAGTAGGTAGGTAGATGATAGACCAATGATAGGTAGATAGATAGATAGATAGATAGATAGATAGATAGATAGATAGACACACAGATATATAAATACAGCCTGCTGAGTCAGTTGCTTGTAGGTATATAGTTACAAGGATGACTCATCCTTGGGAGAGGCCAATTCTCCATCTCTCAGCAGTTGCTGCTAGTTCTTTGTCTAGAGGTGAGATCCTTTGAGATTTCCTCCTTCCACATTAGCTTATCTATTGATCTTGTCATTAGTCAGGTTTTGTTTATGCAACCAATTCTGAAGAGTCAACCTCACAGCAGACTTCCTGGTGTTCCAGCTCTTCCAATCTTTCCATCCCTCTTACATGATGTTCACTGAGCCATAGATGCAGGGATTGTGCTGCAAATATATCTGTTGGAGCTGGGCTCCCCACAGTCTGTTGATCTCTGTATTGTGTCTAGTCTTGAATCTCTATGTGATTCCATTTGTTATAAAGAGACTCTTATCTGATGAGGGCTGATAGCTGCATTTGCCTGTAGCTATAAGATTTAGAATGTAGTAAGAAATTATGCTGGACTATCAATGTGGCAACAGTAGATTCTCTTCTAAGAGCTCTAGGTAACTGGCTAGATTTCTGCTTCTGGGCATAATTTCCCTCCTGCTGAGAGGGACTTAAAAATCCAACTAGACAGCTTTTGGTTACCACTAATGCGTGAGTGCCAATATTGCAGTTGCTGGGTATCTTGCACGCTAGTCATTGTTTTAGTCCATACATGTAATGACTGGGTAAAACTATTAATTGCTTCCCTCCATTGACAGCTTACATAGTACTTTCTGATACTATGGAAACTATATGGCAGGAAGGAGACTTTCATGCTAGATTCAGCTCCAACAGTCTGAGTCTGTGTTCTAAGTGTACAGTGTCTTCAGCAATAGGAGCTAACCTTCAACCTCTGAGAGGAATCAAAGAGCATTAGCAATACACTAAATAGCTTGGGGACTGATTTGGACTCCCCTGACCAACTACTCGAAGGAAAGTTTCTCTTGAGTAGTATTGGGGTTTTGTTAGTCTGTAGTTCTTATGGGGAGTATTGTCAACCTAGTGTCCTGATGTCAGACTTTATCGCAATGTTTCTGATGTCCTCTTAATGCTAATTTCTCAGTTCCAACTAACACCTTTGATTGTGTCAGCAAAAGGTTTGCTTTAGTGGTTCTTAATTTTAAAAAAAATACATGAATGTCCCTGACAGTTGTTGAAGGGCTCTCAAACAGCCCTAAGGAATGCTCTAAGCCTTCATTACTCTCAGCAATCTTGTCTTCCAAGCTCCCATAGAACAGCCCACTGAGCTCTGAGCTACTCCATGGAGTTTTCAGCCCAAAGTTTGAATTACACCACAGAACACATGGTCTGATCTGTCACAGCAGCACACAACTCCTTGTACCAATTTTCTAGTTGGGATTTCTATTGCTGTGATAAACATCACCGTGACCAAAGCAACGTGGGGAGTAAAGGGTTTATTTCAGCTTATAGATCCATTTTACAGCCCAGCACCAAAAGCAGTCAGGGCAAGATACTGTGGTATCTAAGGATGGGCATCATAACCACAAGTGCCTTCCCTCCATTCTTGACTTTGCTGATGGATAAGCCAAGAGTACACCTCCTCTGTGCTGCAGTCTGAATGTGATCCCCAGATACGTATGTTGAAGCCCTCAACATGCTGCTATTAGGAGGTGGAAAGGAACTGCCTTGCCTCTTCTACCTTGTGAAGACATCATGGGTTGGTGCCAGCTTTGAACCAGAAAGCAATGGGAGAATCTTGATTTTTAAATGCCTTAGTTTCCAGAACTGTAAAAATTAAATTCATTTATAAGTCAACTATTTAGTTTTGTTAAAATGGCTTGAATAGTTTAGGACACCCTGCCCTCACAGAGACCTCACAGAGGATGGCAATAACTCCATTTAATGGTGGTTGGTGGCATTGGTTTTCATCTCTGTTGTGAAAAGCAAGCAACATTGATTCATCCAGTCTCTTTTTGTGATAGCCATATGTAGGCAGAAGTTTCTGTCCCGCAAGCCACTCCCAAGTAGCCACACAGAAACTTAATATTAATTATAAATGCTTGGACAATAGCATAGACTTGTTACTAGCTAACTCTTATTGTCAGAGGTTTCTGTCCTGCCTGGTTCCTGCAGTAGTTAAGTTCCAAAGAAATCACACAGAGGTCTACATTAGTTATAAACTGATTGGCCTAGTATCTCAGGCTTCTTATTAACACTTACAACTTCTATTAGCCCATTATTCTTGTCTATGTTAGCCACGTGGCTCAGTACCTTTTTCAGTGAGGCAGTCACATCTTGCTTCTTCTGTGCCTGGGACAGGACTGTGGATCAAGCTTTCCTCTTTCCAGAATTCTCCTGTTCTCATTGACCCGCCTCTACTACCTGCCTGGTTGTCCCGCCTATACTTCCTGCCTGGCTACTGACCAATCAGCATTTATTTAAAATATAATTGGCAGAATACAGACCATTGTTCCACACCACTTCCTCCTCTTGTTGTTTTTTTTTTTTTAAAAAAAAAAAACAAGAACATCCATAGTCCATTTTTGGGGGGAATGTGGGCATAGTTTTCCAGGCTACTTCCTGCTGGTTGGGGGTACTGATAATCTTATGGGGAACTAAAGAAAATTTAGAGTTATGATCAAGTCCTGACTGGAGTATCCTGTGAGGTTTGATCATCTCAGGCAGCATCTTGAATCTGTTCTGGATGTAGAACTCAGGCATCTGGGCCATCTGTTCCTAATGGAGATTTCTCAGGTGCTTTTCCTTGATCAAACCTGGTTTTTCTTAACTCAGAATAAATCCATAGCCTCTCATTTTCTGTGGAAACAAAAGCAAAACCTCTTCTCCAAAGTAACATACCTTTTGGCTTCAATTTTGAAGTCAAGGTATTTTCAAAATACCTATCTTGGATTAATTCAGCAGCATTTATAAATAAATATCTTTTAGCAGCTGTTGCTCCTTCCTCAGCAGTCAAGCAATTCAAAGAGAGAATAATAACATACAGTATCCAGATTCTCTGTGTATTTTTCATCGTTACATGGCTTTATTTTAACCTCTATTTCTTTTATTTTTACTTTTAACTTTTGGCTTTTTGAGACAGGTTCTCTGTGTATCTTTGTCCTGGAACTCACTCTGTAGACCAGGTTGTCCTTGAACTCACAGAGTTCAAGGAGGCCTTTCTCTGCCTCCCAAATGCTGGGATTTAAGGTGTGTGCCACCACACCTTGAATTCAGAGATCTGTCTGCCTCTGCAAACTCTTACATTTTCAGTGAGCCCAAATTTTTATCTACACTTTGCCACAGGGCTTGGTAACTTTTCTTAGAATGGCATGCCTATCTTTTTTCTCTCTGCGCTTCCTCACTATTCTTTACCACCCTTCTTCCCAGCATTCTCAGTTTGACTCTTTTGCCTAACCTTATCCAGCCTAGCTATTGGCCTGTCAGTTACTTTATTAAACCAATCACAGTGACATATATTCACACAGTGTAAAGGAATATTCCACAGCCGTAGCTTAAAGAAAGTTCTGAAGAAGGAATCTGATAGTGCCCCACAATATCTACTTCAACTATATATTAAAAGTTGGGGAAATTAAGTCTTAGGAATATTCAAAATGCTACTTCACACAGAACAGGGCAGAGTTGACTCTCATCTTCCCAGAAAGTTTCCTTGTCTGGGAGTTACTTTGGTGCACATTTGCAGGTCATTCAGGGAGGACCAGAGAGCAAGCACACAGTGAACACCAGCAGTGTGGGGCACATTCTCTCCTGGGCCTCTTGCCTTTCTTAGACTCTGGAAACTAGAAATCTATAAATGGACTCGGGTCTGCAGTCTGCTGATGGGCTGTGGCTCTCTGGGGTAACAGCTCAATTGGTACCTCTAGTCCCCACACCTTAGTGTTTTTATTGATTTCTTAAATGAATCAAAGAAGACTTAAGGGATTTGCTTATTAGTTTTAATCCTTCGAAGCCCGTGTTTAATTAAGCACATGCATGGATAGCGCTGAATCAGAGTAGCTTGAAATTTTTTGGTTGCTTCATTAGCCTTGAGGTCCATTAGAGTTGGCACTTGTCATTTCTAGGACTTTGAGCTTGGACCATAAAGTCAGTGGGTGTCTGGTGTGGTCCCTTTCAAAAGTGTTTCCATCCTAGGAAAAGAGCCAGGACAGTTCTTCCCATTATCCTCTTCTTGAGACCACCCAGAATGAGGAAATCTCCCTGGCACTCTAGAAGTAGATGGGGAGAGTGGACAGACACACATTGCATCTTCTGACTCAGCATTTATTACCCTATAGCTGTGGTGATTAAATTTGAACGTGCATCAGAATAACCACAGTGTGTTAGACACACAGTTGATTGTGCCTAGCCAGTAAGATTCCAATTCTCTCCAGATTTTGTCTTGCTATTACTGAGTCTGATCATGCCCTACCCTCACCTTCCCATAAGGGACTCTGTGTGGTTATGGAGTTCACTGTCACTATAACACAGCTGTCTTTTCAATCTTACTCTGGCGTTTGTGTTTTGTGGATCTTAGTCCCATATATATAAGAAGCAAGAGAAATTTTTCTCCATGATGGTCAAAAAATGTATGAATTTCATCTTGGGCTTTGATAAAGAAACTGCACATTCTAGCTAAAGATATCCAATGCAAACATCACCCCAGTCCTGAGCCCTTGTGTCTTTTAGATCATTTTATACAACTAAAATGTAGTGCAGACTTTTGTGCCCAGTGGTACTTAGATGGTCTGCCATGGTATCTCTTTTCCTAATAGCTCACATTTTGGGAACTGTTTAACTGCCCAATATACTGCATTACAACTTTATATGAAGGTTCTTTTCATGTAAAAATTAAAAAAGTAAAATAAAGTGACCTCATTACTTTGTACCACATAGCCATTGGGTGCTGAGCCAAAATTCAAGCTTTCAAATGTATTAGGACCAAAACAGCTCAGCTCTGGAGGACAAGGGAGCAGGAAAACACAAGTAATATCATCAGAGGCACATGTCAGAATGACTGCAGCTAGTTCAGTCCTTGAGAAATAAAGATGGACACTCGTGTACCAGGAAGGTGCATTTGTCTCCCTGATCACAAGCCCATGTAGTGCCAAGACACAATGAGTCACCTCAATTATCAGTCTCACTGACAGCACATTCAACTGGAAAAGTACTTCCCACAAGTTAGTGTAGTATACTCTGCTCAGGAAGAAAGGGGTGAGATTCTGGACAAATAAAAGCATATTGTGTCCTCCGACCCTAAACTGTGCAACCTCTGTAATCCTTCCTTGGATGCGGGGATGTATGTGTTTGGAGATTTTGTCTTACAAACTATTTTGTCTGTAGGAGAGTTGACTCTTTAAGCTGTATTTGTTCTGACTTTGGAGCTATCAGGAGAAAATTGTATGCAACTTCTCAATGAATCAGAGCCTCTTCATCTGGACAGGAAAATGAAGAAAGACACAAGCAGGTTTTAATATCCAGGAGAGGGATAGTGTAAATCTCCTTTTCAACTTAAACCATATGGGCTTATGGAGCAGTTGAAAATCAGTCTCCAAGACATTAATAGCCTTGACTAAATAAAAACAGACATCCAGCTCACACACAAACAGCCAGGAATGAATGGGATGATGAAGATGTACAATCAGCACATGCCCAAAGACTCCATAGCATGTAGGATGAAGCATGTCAAAGGCAAAACCTGTACCTATTATTAATCATGACAGCAACTTCTATCTCATAGCATTTCACATAGCAACTGTAACCAAGAACATCTGCAATTTAAGCTGTAGGTGCCTCCTGGGCTGAAAAGAAGCAGGATAGAACACCTTCCATGAGCAGAGAAAACCATTGCCCACCCAAGCAGCCACACAAACTGCTACTTGCTTTATATAATGCTGGAAAGTAGCATCTTCCATGCTACCCAGTGATGCAAATGGAGCCTGAGCAAGAAGGAAGTAAGTGCAGGATCCTAAGCGTCTTTGTTGCAAATGCTGTATTTTAGATATAAACCAATGCCATTAAAAGAATATCACCTTTTCAAAAATACTGTTTAATCAGAACATAATCACAAACATCTTTCATCTAGAAAAAAAGCAGGGAAAATAGAGTGATAGAAAGGCCAAGAATTTTTATGAGAAAATTTTACTTAAAATTAAATGTATCAAGATGGATAGATGGCTCAGAATCCAAAGCACTTACAATGCAAGCCTGGATCAGAGTTCAGATCCCCAGAGTCCACATAAATGCTGGGTGGGTGTGGTGTCTTGCCTATCATTTCAGCCTCTGACAATGGAGATGGGAGATCCCTTGAACAAAACTAGTCATATTGGTGAGCTTTGGGTTTGATGGGAAGACCCCGCCTCAGCGAATTAGATAGAAGAATAATCAAAGATGACTCCCAACACAAACCTTCAGCCTGGACCTACATAAGCACACATGGATCAGGGCCTCATGCATGCTGCACCTACATAGGCACACATGGGTCAGGGCCCCGTGCATGTTGGACAAAGACCTTGTGAATTGAGATAATCCTTGCCCCATTTATTTTACCTCAAAACAGTCAAAATAAATTCTGTTCCTTATGACGAAAAAACCTTACCAAAATAATTTTAAAATTATTCTTCTATGAAGAATAAAGTCAGTTGAGAATCCTAGTCCATTTCATACCAAATGTAAGTTAAGTGTTGGAACTGATATTGAAATCAGTATCATTTCAATACTTCGCCACATGACCTTCTCTCCTAGAACAGGCAACAATGTGCATGGTCACAACCCCATGATCCTTGGAGGGATTTGTTTGTACCTGGTCCCTTTAAGGACAGTTAATGGGCCATAGGAACATGGTATGCTTGTTCATGGATTGGAGAGATGGCTCAGGAGTTGAGTGTTTGCTTCACAAGCTTGAGGACCTGGGTTTAAATATCCAACACCCACATAAAAAACATCTGTGGGGGCAGAGACAAGAGGACAGCTGTGACTTGCTGGCTTCTGAGCTAGCTCCTGGGTCAGTGAGAGGCTTTGCCTCAAGAGAATAAGATGGAAAGTGGTAGAACCAGACACATCACGTCTTTCCCTAGCCGCTATGTGATGACATAGGCACATGTGTTTGCACACATAAGTATACATTCACCATGTGTGCACACATGCACACCAAACAAATAAATTTAAAAAATAAAAGCAAAGAGAATGATATTCTGCAAGAATAAAATGTAATTGGTGAAAATGAAATTGGCATCATAAGTCTCAAGAGTGCACAGCCAAAGAGAGAGAGGAGGGAGGAATAGGAAACTAAACATTTAAACAACAAAGTTTTCCAGGCTAAACTCTCCTTTGGAAGGTCCTGTCAGAGGCATATTCTCTTTTACAAAACATTACCTAAAGCCCAGAGACCCCTTGGTACCACATCTTTATGCCAGGGTGTGCATGCACGTCTTATTGTGTTCAGCTCGGTTACAGTAGACTTTTGAAGTAACATGTTGCCTGGGTTGTTTCTGGTTTCCTTGTTATGTGGTCTTCCCTCTCTGGCATGGAAGTTTGTGTCTATAGTTCAAACACAGTCCTATTTGCAACTGCATTAGGGATGCTTCAGGCTGACTACATCAGCAAAGCCATCTCAATCCCCTCTTGCTTTCTTCCCCATGTGTTGTTAATGCTGTGTAACTCTGTCGAAGTTATTTACCCAATGTCATTTGACTCCTCAGAGTCAAGTTGTTCCTCAAGATCTGCAGTGTGTTCTGAGATGTCCAAGTCCCTTGTAGGTTGTTGCTGGTTTGTGTGAGAGCTATTTCTGTTGATGCTGTTAGCTGAATCACTTTGTGCCAAAACCTCTTGCCATTCCTTGTCCCTTCATTAATTGGATATTTCAATGGGTCTTTTTAAAAACTTAAGCCCTCATTCTTACATTTAAATCATATTTCATTATTATTCTGTTACTATTTGCAATGGAGATTAATTACCGTGAAAGTGCCTTAGAGGAAGTGGCCCAACTTAGCGATGCGGATTTTCATCTTCCTTAAAGCTTCTCTAAAGTCCACAGTTCCAAAAACTGCAAAATTTAAAAACTGAAGCAGTTCATTCTTGGGTTTGTATTCATTGCTGTCTGCTCAGAACAAGTGAACTAGCTACAGATATGTCCGGTGGTTCAGGTACACATAATGCCACCTATGGGAAGGCTGAAGCAGGATGATTGTCAATTCCAGAGCTTTCTGGGCAACAGACTGAGTTTAGAGTCAATCTGGGCAGTTTGGTGAGACCCTGTCTCCAAATAGGAAGCAAGACCTTTGAAAAGGGCTATGCATGGGGCCCAGGGTGCAGCACACACCTGCTCAAAACTCGACCTTCCAGAGTGTGCGTGAGGTGGGGATGAGGAGACCGCCCTCTCACAGTAGATCTTTCTCTACAGATATTATAACAGGGAATAATTAGAAAGATAGTGGAGAACAAAAGTGGAATAGGAGAGGGCTAGCAGCAGAAAGTTGCTCACCTCTCTAGGGCTAGAACCACAAAAGGAAGAGGCCATACATCTAGCCAGAAACTAGGGTTCAGAGAAGTAACAGGAAGAAGATGAAGTTGTGTTGAATACAACACGAGAAAAATCCATCAGCTTCTTCCTTCTTTCCACAACCATCCCCTACCAGGAAGTTCCCAGGACAGAACCTATTTGCCAGTTTATTGGCAATGGTGCCTGGGAGATGTGCACGGCATCCTTTGTGACTGCAGAAAGGCAGGGAGCTTCCTGGAAGAGCAATCAGAGATCACCACCGCAGCAGTGAGAGAGAAGAAAGAACTCTCTTTGCTCTGCCTGCTCCAAACTGTATCCCCAGCTCCCTGTGGCCACCTGAGCAGACTGACCCTATGAGAGCCTTCTCTGAGAAAACACACCCAACATTCTCTACGGCATCATATTATTGTTGCTCTTAGACATTATTTATTCACTTTGCCTTGGCTGTTTATTTTCTTTCTTCTGTATATAGAACCCAATACAGTATCAGTGCTAATGAAGCTTTGTAATAACAGTTATTATTACAGCGTTGCTCTCTCGAGAACTGGCAAGTGTCCTGAGCTACCTCAACTCCAGACTGGTTTCTGTAGTCACATGTCTGGAGCTAACATCACATTATTGTTTCAAAGAATTTGCCTATGTTCTCTGACAAAACAAAATATTTCTTTGTAGATTACATTTGTTATTTTTAATCTTAATGTGGTACCAGTGCACATAAGTCCCCAGATGAGATGACAAGACTGTAGGTAATGGGGGAAATATTTTAAATGATATTACATCAAAGGGCTAAGTGCACAGACATAAGAGAGAGGACCAGGTGAGGACCAGGGGAAAGGGTGGGTGACAAGGAGCTGGTGCTGAAGAAGAAACTAAGATTATGTGGCTACAGCATACATGTTTAAGGAAAACTGAGGCACGCTGGGGCACTGTCTCAGCTTCTGGCAAGACAGTCACATTTCATGTTTTCATGGATCTTATAGTCTAGTTGAAAAGGTAGCAGTACGAGTTCAGAAATCAGCCTCTTTTCAGATAGCTTTGCTCCAAGGTCAAGGCACTGTGCTGAGAACCATCAGAGGGCAGGAGGAAGAACCATTTGGTGCTGAGAACTGAAAGCTGACTCAGGGAAGAGTGTTGAGGTAAGACACCATGCTTGGTACTTGTTTTGAGTAATCAAAGGCAACAACTTGGCCAGAACATGGCAAGGAGGGAGAGAAAAGGGGACGAGGGAAAGAGGAAGGGAGGGAAGGACAAAATAGGTGGCTACAATAGCAGCTTATTTTATTAAATCCACAAATCAAGGTGGAACCATACTCCAAGATAACTGCTGGGCAAAAAAGCATGAGGCTACATAAAGGAAGGAGGCCAGGACTCTTGGTTCTGAGAGAAGTCAAGACTAGGGAACAGCACCTTTTGGAGGGGGTTATATGGGAAGATTTGGAGGAACAAAAGCTAAGGAAGAATTGTGACTAAATTATATACACAAAAATAAAATAAGTAGATATGAAAATAAAAGTTAAAAATGTAAGTGGATGGTAATGCTTGGGAGTAAAGATCAACTTCAGACAAATGTCGTTCTCTTGTCAATCAATAGGGACAGAGTTTGGACCATGAATTTTGGAACGAGGTGCCACCTAGGCCAAACTGGTTTTCTGAAGAGGAAATCAGAGGCTTAATGACAGCTGAAGGTCAGTAAACTGACACCTGCTCATGAATCCTTAGAAAACGTGTCTTGTTTTTATTTTTTCCTAGCATAGCATGGATATAGAGATGAACTTCAAACAACTGTCCATATTTCCTGAAATATAGATTTGAAGTTTTCCTCATATTCCTCGGCTAACTGCATCTACTCACTCATCATGCTAAAGAAATTATGCCTAGCTCAAGTGAGGTACCAACTACCTATGAGCATCTATGTGGTACTGAACATTTACGTAACCAGCAAACTCCTACAGAGTCAGAAACAACTTCAAATTTTGGAGTTGCTATTTCCTTCTAACTAATGTAATGGCAAGTAAGAAGTCATTATAAGTAGAAGTATAATTTTCTCGGAGCCTGGATGTTAATTCTGGGCTTCTTGTCTATAAATAAGTTGGTCCACTCTAAATGGACTCCACTGTGCTTCCTTAAGTCACAATTACTAAGACACCAGCCACAAACAGCTGATGCTCGGATTGCAGCTCGAGACGAGCACACTTCACATAGGTCATTTAAAGATATGTCCGTGGATGGCTCATGGCCAGTGGAGAGTGCTATACTCAGCTGCTTGGAATTCTTAGCAGGTCTCTGGATTCTGTCTAAAAATATTAGCAGCAACATCTGCCCTCATTGTTTGATGCATGCTAAGAAGGCTTTAATGCACCCAGAACAGGTAGGTCTTAGTTTTCCAGGGGTGAATAAAGATTCTTTACCCAAAAATCTGTGTAGACTGAATTTCAACTTCTTTGGAGACACTGAAAACTTCTGTAAATTACATTTTGGTTTCTGAAAGATAGGGATTTATGAAGAAATAAAGAGAAAAATTATGGCTATCACAGGTGCTGTGAACAGGTCTCTGGTTTGGAGTGTCTCCCAGGCAGCCCATCTGCTCTTTAGCCTGTCCTTGGGATTAATCATGCAATGTAAATTAGTGGCCTTTTGTGTTGTGAGATGTTTGATTACACTGCGTAAAGATATGTCATTGTGATTGGTTTAATAAAAAACTAAATGACCAATAGCTAGGCAAGAGATATAGGTGGGACTTCTGGACAGAGAGAGCTCAGAGAAGAAGAAATAGGGAGTCTCCAGCTGGATGCAGAGGAAACAGACAGGCAGGAGGAGAAGTAAAAGTCACGAGCTATGTGGCAACAGGTAGATTAATAAAAACAGGTTAATTCAAAGCTAGTTAGAGGCAAGCCTAAGCTAAGGCCGAGCTTTCATAACTAAAAAGAAATCTCTGTGTCATTTTTTGGTGAGTAGGCAGCCCAAAGAAAACTCCATCTATATTTTTTATATCTGTTTCTAAACTCATCCCTATGTCTGTGCCTAACACAAGAGAAAACTAGAGAAGAAAGCCCTGCGCATCATGTAATGCTATCGTGAAATTACCTTGCAACTTTTATTGGGTAAAGTTATTGCATATTCCTAGGTATTGTATAATTTTATCACGTACAGTCTCTTAGTATTGCTATGTAGTTTATATGTACTTATATAATTAATTCTCACAATAATTTCCCGTCATTCTCAAGAGAGGGAATGAAAACCAACATCAAGCAGCCAGGCGTCAGAGAGCTGAGACTCACAGTGGGAACGTGTGACTCCACCCATGTCAGCTCGGTGCCTGGCTTCCTCTGCCCACTGTTTACCAACACTGGCTTTCTAGAGCTCCACTTACACGTTGGACCATGAACACTTTGAATGGAAGGTCTGGGATCAGTAGATCAAGGAACTGAGAAAAACCGTCTCTGGCTGTGTTACAGACTTGAGTGGAAGGCTAGTCTGGTGGCAGCATGGTGGAGAATATTTCTGGGCAGTGCTACTGTTGCTGGGGCAGGTTAGGAAGCAGGAAACAGTGTTGGTTTCCATGAGTATATGAAGTCTGAGATTTCTGCTTCCTATTGTGCTTTATAAATCTCCAGTCCCCAGAAAATGCACATCACATGTTTCATTTTGCTGCAGGACTGTAAAAGATTCTTCAGAACTATTCATTTACCCAGGTAGGGCTGGCAGGTTTCTGTTTATTTCAAAGATAATTTTATATATCTAAATAATATTAATCTAGAGTTTCACTTTTAAATCACATTTAGCTTGCAAAACATCTTGACTGTTGTGCCTACTGGACAGGACAGGTAGAGCTCTGGAAGAGAGGAGGGATGGGTAGCATAGCAGGGACGCTGGTGCACACGGGGAACAACACGACATCACACGGTGCTAGTTCTGCAAAAAATCTCAAAACCTCATTTCACTTTTGTTTCCAATAATAAGCTTTAAGCTAGATCCATTATAGTTGGATGGCACACCATCCAAAACATGTTCCTGAATGGTAACCGTATAAATACACAGTATTTCCTTCTCGCTCATGTATTCAACGACAGCTACAAGCAAGTTGAGGTCATCATTGTCTCGCCAGTCTGGGAGACTTTTGATTCCTGTTCCTCAGTGTCATTCCTGTAGGCTATTTAGCAACACTCCATCAAAATGCATTAATTAAAGCGGATAGCACTCTGAGCCCAGTGACTCTCAACATTATGAACAGTGCTGGCATCCATTCCTTACCTGCACACCAGCAACTGCTCCGTAGCCAAATGTCCATCAAGTCCTGCACCACACAGCTTTTGTCTCCTGTAGGGTCTAGAGAATGCATTTTATGTATTTTTTTTTTTTTTGGTTTTTGCCAACTTAAACTAAAACCCAAACAATAGCAGTCAACATGACTTGGTCAATGGGTTATCTTATATTCTATACTCATATCAAGAAGTGTAGAAGATTTGGTGATTTAGTCTTGTCATTTCTGTAGCTATAGTTAAAGATCACTAGCTAGAATGTATACCTCTCTTCTCTTTAAAAGGGAATTTAGAGGCAGAAGATTATCTCTTGGTTGTAAACCACATCATAGATTTGAAATCCTGGGTTCCTATTAAAGAGAGCCACAAGATGACACATCCAGCGAGGCAGAGGCTGCACCTTTCTTAATGGTGTCTATGTTTCAAAGTTTCCACAGTAGGTGCTCAGCACTTCTGCAACTAAATAAAACACTGTGGGCCATGGGGACTGGGGAGATGGTTCAGTGGTTAAAGTGCCTGCTGCTCTTGTAGGAACTGGGTTTCTGTTCCTAACAGCTGGTGTGGGAGGTCCTTCTGTCTGTGTGTTGCTTTCATTGGTTAATAAAGAAACTGCCTTGGCCTGTTGATAGGCCAGAACTTAGGTAGGCAGGGAAGATGGAACTAAATGCTGGAAGAAGGCAGAGAGGGAGATGCCATGGATCCACTACCAGAGTAAGACGTGCTGCTGAAACTTAGCCCGTAAGCCACTGCCACATGGCAATACACAGATTAATAGAAATGGGTAAGATGTAAGAGTTAGCCAATAAGAAGTTAGAGCTAATGGGCCAAGCAGTGTTTTAATTAATACAGTTTCTGTGTGATTATTTCAGTTCTGGGCAGCCGGGACAAACAAGCATCCCTCTCCTTGCAACAAACAGCCACAATGACAACTCAACCTCCCTGTAACTCTAGTTCCAGAGGCTCCAATGCCCTCTTTATAAGCACCAACACTCGCATGCCTATACCACACACACACACACACACACACACTCATAATTAAAGATAAAATTATTTTGAGTTGAGTATCACTTTGTGTCCATTACAAAGTCTGCTAATGATGCCACTCACCTTTATGAAATGTTCCTGGCTTCTAACACAATTAGGTAGCAAGACCAACAGTCTGTGTCATTAACTGTTTGTTTCGTTTGCTGTGGAGCCCCCAAATCCATGGGAAATCACTTAGTCAACATATTCATTATTTCTGTTCCTCTTTGGACCTGTAAAGTCTCTCCCAAAGCAGCACCTATCGAGTTGGTAAAGGTAACTAGAAGTCATGGGGTGCAGATGAGAGAACCACAACAGCATCTTTAAAGAGCCATCTTTGGCCTTTGTGTACACCTGATTCCCATAGGCTACCATCTAAATGTGTACACTAAAGCTGCCCTGTTTCATCATGTGTTTGATAACTGCAGAGGAAATGTGCTTGTGTGGAGTGGAGATGGGTAGGTACTGCTGTTCCTCCTTAGAAATTTGCTTTATCAGGCAGAGGAATAAGTTTCACCCTATGGCTTCCTGCCTCTGGGTTGTCAATTTTTAGCAGTGAAAACCTCATCAACAGCTAGCAGCCTCTTCAGCAAACAAAAGAAGCACTGCCACTTTAAATTTTCAGGAGGCAACTGGCATTTTATTATTTACGTATTTCATGTCATTATGCTGGATAATATAACAAATGATGCAATCAGATCCACAGGAAATATAAAGTGGTGTACACCTGTTCTCACCTGGGAGCAGAGCAATAGCTCATCCCCAGCCTCCCCAGCCAAACGCCTTCGCCACACAAAGCCTCTGCACGGAGCCTTGCTTCCAGACTGACAAGCAGGCTGGGGAACAGAAAACCAATTCCATTAGCCAGCTTTGATGACCTTTGGGTTTGCTATTTTGTAAAATGGTAGTATTTTTTCTTTGAAAATATTTTTTCTTTTTATTTGTTTGGGTAGAGATGGTGGCTTCCTAAACCATCGCTGAGACAGAAGCATGAAAACTAAACATGAATTACAACTGTTTTTCTAAGGTTCTGCCTGTGTTGGACCTTGAGGCCTGCAGATGGACCTGTATGTCAATGACATTGTTACTTCACTGTAGAAACTGTGTAGTGGAACCATCATTGCATCTTCTGTATTCAGTGAATCAGGATAATGGATTTATGAAAATAAATTAATCACAACCCATGCCCAAGAACAAGTCCCACCCTCTCCCACACCTCTTTCTGAGAAATTATCAAATTATTTCAAGATGAAAATAACTTAGACATGCAGCTGGTTAGTTCTCTCTCTGCTGTCTGGGGTTCGTACTCTGACACTGTGGGAAGCCTCACAGGAAGGCTGGGTGCCCTTGTTTTCAGTTTTTCACAGATTACCAGGCCAGGTTCTCAAAGCATTGAATCTATTGAAGCAAGACGTGTAGACTTAACATTAAATTTTAGTAGTACAAACTAAATTATATTAAATATCTACATATGAAATATATATCTTATATTAAATAAATTATACTACTTGGTAAATACAAAATATTAAACAAGGCTTGTTATGCTAAAAGATTGTATTATGGGCTGGAGAGATGGCTCAGCTGTTAAAGGATAGCCTCACAACCAAAAATATAAGATTGTGTTATTTATTTGCAATTCAATTTTAATTTTTTAAATTATTTTATGTGTATGGGTATTTTGCCTGAATGTGTCTGTGCACCATGTCCGCAGAGGCCAGAAGAGAGTATCAGATTCACTCAGACTATATAATCAGAGGTACAGATAGATGGTTGTGAGCTGACGTGAATGTGCCGGGAACAAAACCTAGATCTTAAGCAAAACTGCCCAGTGCTCCTGCTGAGCCGTCTCTCCAGTCCCTGTAATTCAAATTCATCTGGGTACTGAGTTTTGTATATATATTTTTTTCAATCTAGCCAACCTACTAAGAATAAAAGATTTTCTGCCCCTGACCTACCTAGAAGCATACAGCAAGCATTCCTTAGGCCCCTTTTCTGGGTCCATATACGCATCCAACTCATACACATCAGCACAGGACCACTAGTTAGCAGAGAACACAATAAGTAAGGCAGTGAGAGAAAGAGAGAAAGAGAGAGAGAGAGAGAGAGAGAGAGAGAGAGAGAGAGAGAGAGAGATCTGCTCCTGCAAATCTACAGCAGATGTGTGTAGGCTTCCCACCAAAGATGTCTCCTCCGAAATGGGCAAGGCCAAGGGCTCTCCACCACATCCACCAGACACAAGGCAAAAGGCCAGATGGCTTCAGAGTTTCTGAGATTTGGACCTCCCATCTTTGCACACAAATCTCCACCACTAAGAACTGCTGTCTTTCAGATGGTCTGGGACTGACATCTCAACCTCAGCTTTCTGCTCCCATGGGGGAAATGACTTCCACTAACAGACAGACCGATGGACTTCTGACCAGTGATAATTATTGCTTTATGATGATGGGTTCTTTTGGATTTCATCATACGCAGTGATATATGCTGTATTTTTTTTTTTTTACTATCCAAAACAAAGATGTGCAACCTATCAGAACCTCAAAGGAAATAAGAACGTATCTTCACCTTCCTGTTGTTCATCCGGCACCTGCAGATCATATCATCTGAACACAGCTGAGCAGCAGAGAGACAGCAACCATCCTCTCCCAGGGTCCTTGTCCCTGTGTGATTACACAGTAAGAGAGCTCTGCTCTCCTGGCAGCGTCCACAGCAACATGGCCAAACTCTCACACAAGATAGATACAGAGATAGATAGATAGATAGATAGATAGATAGATAGATAGATAGATAGATAGATAGATAGATAGATAGATGATAATAAAAATTTTTAACTAAATTGAAATTTTCCCTAATTGAGTCAGACTCGTGGTGCATGTGAACAATCAGTTCAAGGTCATCCTCCTCAGCTACCTAGCAAGTTGGAGGCCTGCATAGACCACATTGACTCCTGCATCAAAAAATATGAAGTCATCAAGGTCAAGAAGAAATATGTAGGATACTTACAACTATCAGTGTTTGTGATAATAAAATTATCATTAAAAATAATAATGATGACAACAGTCAACAGTAGCACAAACCGTCCTGGGAGCATGCTAATATGCTCGTCACTTCATGTATTTACATCCTCTAATCAACATACTAACTGATGGTGCAAACAGGACTATAATTTCAGATGAAGAGACAGCAAGACGGTGGGTAAAGCTGGGGAAAAGGCTGGAGAGACAGCTCAGCAGTTGAGAGTCTTTGCTGCCTTGCAGAAGTTGAGAGTTCGGTTCCCAGCATCCACATTTCACAACTGCCTATAATTCTAGCTCCAGAGAATCCAACCCCCCTATTCTGGCCTCCATGGGTATTCACACACACACACACACACACACACACACACACACACACACCCCACACCACACACCACACACACACACACAAACACACACACGACACAAATAAAATAAACCTTAAAAAAGAAAAATTTGTTCCAAAATAATGTGCCAGCAAATCACTGAAGCAGGATTTTCACCAACCCCAGATCAGTGATTTTAGGGTGATAACCATCTACAATGTCTACACCCCATGACTTTACTCTGTGTGTGTGTGTTACTGTGTGTGCTCTATCTCTTGCCATTAACTAAAATTGTATGTGAGTCTCTAGAAGATAAATATTGAGCATTATAATTCATTTTTATATAAAGTGAGTGTTCCATAAGAATTACAAGCTTTTGTGAATTAGGGTAAATATCATTTATAGCACTGTCCATGATCTGCAAAACACAAAACTTAAATATTCTTGCCTGAATTCTTCATTCACCACCTGATGGAAGAGCCAGACCCTAAGTGAAGTCCTCATTTTCATATGTGCAATAATCCACTCAAATGTCTGCGCACCATCCTGATCCTCGACCCCGCCCCACTTACACACACTTACCTTCCCGAGATAAATCTAAATAAGAGAAGCTTCTTTTTCCACTTTACTTTTCTGGTAAGTTGTTTTAGTACAAAGGTCTCGGTTGATCACATTGACCAAAATAGATTTTCTTCCAACTTCCTCATCCACTAAATTGCCACATTACCTGTTTGAGTTTCCATCAATTTGGCTTTGCTAACAGGATACAGTAAATGACATTGAGCCCAAAGTTCCAATGTGAGTCGTTTCTACTCAATATTCCAGGTGAAAAGAATCTAAATGTCTTGTATTTTAATTGTACTTGAGAGGAGAAAGTGAAACAAGATTAATAGATGTGTTGGATACAACTGGTTCAGCCTTTGTAACACAAACATCTAAAGTCACAGTGGCTTAAAGGTACAGGATTGGAGTGGTTTATTGTTGAGTATATAAGACTCCAAGCCATTAGGGCAACTCTGCTTCATAAGATTGTTAGGCTGTGCATCAACCTTGATCTGCCTTCACTCTTAGATACTCTGACTTCAGTGATGTGGTCTATATCTCACTTTCTTCAATTATGTGTTCCATAGCTCACTTTCTTCAATTATGTGGTCCATAACTCACTTTCAAGTGCACAACCAACCTGGAGATGGGAGAAGAAGTGTCTCCTCTTCTGTCCCACGTGGCCTTAGCTACAAGGAAAGCCAGAGAGCAGAATTATTCTGTGTGACCTTTGCTGCAACAGGAATTATAAAAAATGAAAGGATCTTTTTATCATAAAAGAAAGAGGGAGTGTGAACAAGGGTGAGGTCATGAAAACCATCTCAGCCCTAATGACTGCATGCACAGCAGAGTCAATGAAATCAACACTGAAAAACATCTCTCTACTACAGAAGCTAAAAGGCTACTCCCATCTGTTCAAAAACTGTGACCTTCAGTGGTGAGCTGCCAAATTGTGATTGTCTACTGGGACTGGATTAAGGTACACCTGGAAGATTAGTACAGCTCCCCTCTGAGTGTGTCAGTGAGGACATTTCCAAAGATAAGGAGGCCATGATCCCTGTGACCTCATTGATGGATTAATCCCTTTGTGAACTCCTAAGAGGATAGCATTATTGGGAGGTGGTAAAAGGTAGGAGTTGTGGCCTCGTTGGATGAACTGAGTCACTGGAGAAATATGCTTAGGTCTGCATCTCCTTTATCTCCTCATTCTTTTGATTTCCTGTCTTCCAATAAGTTAAGACCAGCCCCTAGCATATGTCCCTACTGCCATGACATTCTGTCCAAGGCCACAGGGCCACTCATTCATACTGTAAATGGTCTATGTTTTATCACAACTGTGGGAAGTACTGGGTACAGGTGGAGCTAGTTCTACTGAAGTCACATGTTTCCATCTAGCTATCCTCTTAAACTATGGTAACGATCTTTTCAGGTGTAACTCCTACACCAAACTACCGTAACTATCTTTCTCTGGATAATTCCTTTAGTGGTATCATGGTGAATTTTCTGGGGAATTCATTAAGAATCAGAAGACCAGGAAGAGCAAGGCAGCTTAGGCAAACTGTGGCACCAGATCCAGCCTTATCTACATTACCACTTGGGGGTCTTCACTGTGAACTCATTGCCATTCTTTCAACCCTGAAAACTGTGACTGAGAACATTCCTGCATCCATCTGCATTGCCTGGAGGCAGGAGACTTCCCTCACAGCAGGACAAGCACACCCACTTCTGTCACATCACCAGCTTCTGGCTTCTCTACTGTTTCTAGAAAATTGTTTATTCTCTCATGCTTTCCTTTCATGTTCTGAAGTATGTGGATTCTCTGAAGCTATTTTTCTAGGAGTTGTTGTAATGATCTGTTCTGTCTCTTTTAGAGACAAGCCATGCCCACTCCCTTCCCTGTCTGCTGAGACAGGCTGAGTTCTCTCCCGTTTCTGTCTCCCTCTCGAAGAGGCAGCTTCCGTCTCTCTCTCTCTCTCTCTCTCTCTCTCTCTCTCTCTCTCTCTCTGCTCTTCTCTTCTTTTCCCATCCCCTTCCATAACTCACTGAATAAATATCCAACCTCACTCTGCATGACATGCCTATTCATGTCTCTGTCTCTTGCCTGCTGCCATGTGTCTCCCTGCCCTGGACCAGCCATTGCTCAGGGACCTGCAGCCGTCCCTGCCTGGGACTGGCTGCTCTCAGGGCCTGCTGCCTGCCGCCACATGGTCCGCTACCACGGCTTGGGGACCTGCAGCGTTTCTGCTGCCTGCCACCACTGGGTATCCTGCAGCATTTTTAATAATCCATTTCAGTTGTCTTTCAGTCTGAATAGTTTAACTAACTCTACGGCTGGTTCCTAAATCTCTCTCCAGCATGACTTCTCTTGTAATATACACATATGTATCTTTTACTGCCTACTAAATCTATGAGGATATCTTAACTGTGCGTGGGGAAGGGAGAGTGGAGGAAGAAGGTAGGTTATTGCGCAACAAGTAACCCTCAGGAGCCATCTACCTTGTTTGATTGTTTTAAACTTTATTTTACACACACACACTGAAAAATTTTAAAACTCACATACCAAAATTAATCAAGCCCAAAGACCATACAACTCAATGAACTTCTGTACAGTTAGACACTCAAAATGGAAGCTGTGGAGCTTCACATAGGATTTTATACTTTGACTATCAAATATATTTAATGCATTTATCTACTACTAAAATCTAAAAGTCCATGACAGAGTTAGAACTAGAAAAACAATTAGCTTTATCTCCTTTTTCATAACTCATGTTCATTGCATACAGTATCCCCTAATAGTTAGCCTTTCCTATTCTCTTTCCTGTATGTTGTCCTGTACCCATACACACATTGGTTTACATATGCACATGTATTATTGCCTAGATTCCACATGTGAAGGAGAACATGTGGTGTTCTCACTTAATATTTGTTTGTTTTTGAAACACAGTCTCTTCCTGGCTTAACACTTACCAAGTAGGCTATGGGTGGCCAGGACCCCAGCCTGTCTCCACCTTCTCAGCAAACGGAATTAGTACACAATCCACCACACCCAGCTTTTCTCCTTTACATCTGCTCTAGTCCTCCTGCTTAGAAAGTAAATACTTCCCCAATTTCAGCAGAAAAACACATAGGGATTATCTTTAGCCTTGTCTCTTGGTCACCAGCTTGGTTGATCTATCTGACAGCTGTCTCAAGGACGATATCTCAAGTATTTACTGGTCCCTCAGTGGTTCTTCCTTCGCACTGGCCAGCCCTTCATGAAGATGGGTAAAAACAGCCTTTCTCCCCAGCTTTCTACTCCTGAGCCTCCAGGCCCTCTCGAGAACTGAAACACCTTTCCAAATGAAGAGAACAAGAGGCAGAAACCGACTCTGCAGTTTGGGGTAAAAATGCCCCAAAGAAAAGAAAACTGTTTCTTGTCTAAAAGGCAGAAATGTCCTTGGGACTGCCTGAAGTTTTGTTCTTGCTAGAGGCCAGAAATGCCAGAACTGTTTAGGATGAAATCTCTGCTTCCTCCATAGCCAGAGGCTTGTTTGCCAGGAAGGGGTCTGGTTTTTTTCCTTATCTTTTTCATGAAGGTACACACCTGTCCTGGAAACTACACTGAGGCCAAGGTACCTTGAGGCCTGGGATGGAAACAGCTTTGACCAGCTCACTGGGTCCTCCTACCCACAGAAGACTTTCTCCAAAGCGGCGAGGCTCAAGAGCACTCCACTCCGGGACCCTTCCTAGTGTGCTCCACCTTCTCCTTCCTTTCTTTCTCTTAAGAGTTCTATACTTCTTCTTCACACTCACCCTGTTCCCATTAATTCTTTCTTTGAATTTAAGAAGGAAAGCCCCTAAAGTCACTGGCTTAGAGTAGTAGCCTTCACAATCATTGAGTTTCCTGGAGCCTAACCTCTAAAGCTGACTCACCTAAAGATGAAGAAAGTCCCCATCGCCACTAAAGACATCCCAATATTCCTGTATCAAATTCTCCAGGACCTTCCACAGTTTCCCAGGTGTTCATGATAGCGTGACAAACGAACACCTTCTCATGACCCAGACATCACCCTCTTGGCAATCCCACAGACTAAGTCCTCTCTCTCTCTCTCTCTCTCTCTCTCTCTCTCTCTCTGTCTCTGTCTCTGTCTCTCACTCTCTCTCTCTCTCACACACACACACGCGCACACACGTGGTCACCATGATTTACTCTACTCCATACTAGTGAATCATCCTCTCAACCCTCCACCCCCACCCTGCCTCGTGGGTCCCCTTTCCCCTTTTGCTTTCAGGTAGAATTGACTCCTTGCAAATCTACTCTGTTGTCAACTCAACAACTTTTCTGCAAGGTTTTGTTGGTGCTTGGTCCATCCAAATTGGAAACCCTAATTTTTGTTTCCACAACTAGCATATCATGTTGTCAATTGTGTTACAAGTTCCTTTCTAGGTGTTCATTGTCTACTAGACTATGAGATCTTTCAATATCTACATTCTGTCTATAAAAGAAAGGGGAGAATATGAAAAAGAAATGGCCAGTTCTTAAAAGCCCTGGCCAAGCCTCAGGTTGCTTAACAGTCCCACTGGTTAGAACTTAGTCACATTCCAAACAAGCAAGTGTGGAGGACCAAAAATGTGAGCCTATTTCCACGTTGACCCAAGGTTCAAACTTACCCCTAGTCTTTCAAGGTTATTGTTTCTACCTCAAACAAAGATCCCACCTAAATTTAGACCAGAAAGTTTTGCTCTCTCAAGGTTTTTGTCAACAGGTATGGCTAATAGCCAGACCTTATATTTCAGGTATAGAGAAGTAGATATGTTTCTACCTCAGACAAAAGTCTAAGGAGCCAACTAAGGGTCTAGTTCCTTTATGGACATAACTTTGGATTTCACCGAGGGAGTGGTTTGCCTACAGAATGTTTTGGTCTAGTGTGTGAGCATGACTTGTTTTGTTCTAGCAACAGAATGTTTAACAATAAATGTAGCCTGTAACCTTCAACGGGTCTGTTCATTTCCTAATATCATGTTAATGTAGTTTTAGTCTTACTCCTACCTTTTGGGGTCAGGGGTATTTTAAGCAGTTGGAAATTAAATGCGGGCAAATTCCAGTACTCACTGGAATTCCCTCCCGATACTATTCTATATGTTTCTCCATTTTATTATTTTGATTTATGTCTTCATATTCTTTACTGTATTTCTAAATCCCCATGCCTCTACCCTGGCAAGAGGTATTTTTATCGAGGCTGGTCCCCACCAGGCATAACCATATTGCTAATGGTAAAAATAAAATGCCACAAGTCCCTGAGTGCTGGCAGTGGGCAGCGGGCAAGAGACCATGGTGGGCCATGAAGGCAGCTGGTCCCAGGCAGGGAGTCACACAGATGAGAGACAGAGACATGGGTAGAAGACCGAAGACAAATGGGCAAAAAACAATACCCATCTGCAATTTGTTTCAACTACCAAGTGCTGACTACTGGGAAAAACTGCCTTTTATCTAAACTGAAGATCACCAGACAGTGGACAGAATTGCTGGAATCTACAGCCTAGCTGCTCAGATAAAGGTAGGCTTGTCTTCCTACAGATTTCTTAACCCACAGGTTCTTCTGGAGCCTGGCAGGTCCTGCGCTAAATAGCAAAATGCAACTACGACCCTCAGCGACCATGGAGGACCCTGAGGAGTAGTTCTAGGTGCCAACCAAGTAAGTTCTCTGTCGTTTTTTAATCAATAACTCAAATAAAAATGTATCCTTCTCAAAGATCTCTGATGCAGTTTGACAGCTGAGAGGTTTTGTCAGTTTAAAAGGACAATGTTACCAAACAAATTTCAGTAAAATACAAATACAAGCTATTAAGGTGTGTACCTGCAAGATATAAAGTGTGAGGACAAATATAAATTATCAAATTTCTCTCTCATGCTGCCTTTCATAGTCTTAAAAATACTTTCATTCTGATATAAATATGCTACTGTTTAAAACTTATGTTTTCACAAACCCAAAAAATTCTTGTGAGTTCCAGGGTGCTGAATTAAAGGATCCACCTTAAACAGGTCAGATACATCCCTCTCAGTTCCCTGGTCCTAAAAACTTTTTTTTTCCTAAACTTAACTTTGTCCTCTGTTCTGCCAATACCTTAAACAGGTGTAAGAGACACCAGACATTTCCATACCACAAACACCAGACAGGAACAAAGAGACCAGCTACCCCAGGATGCGACTAGCATCCAGCTTTCTCAGACCCCCAAGATGACGCCCACAAATAAGCAGGAAGCAGTCTTGAGAATCCGCCATCCCAATTCCTTTAACCTGTTGTACCTAACCTTCCCGCCTTTTTATTATAAAAAAGGGATGGGAATGTAATGGTCTGCTCTGTCCCTTTAAGAGACAAGTCCCACCCACTCCCACCCCATCTGCTGAGGCAGGCAGATCTTCCTTCTGCTTCCAGCCTGAGTTCCTTTTCTTTCCATCTCTCTCCCAAAGAGGCAGCTTCTGCCTCTCTCCTTTCTCCCCACTTCTCTCCTTCACCCCTCCTCTCTTTCTTTCTCTCTCTCTGACTCTCTCTGCTCTTCTCCCTTCTCCCCTTTCCCCTTTCCTTTTCCCCTTCATAACCCACTAAATAAGTATCCACTTTCTCTGCATGGTGTGCCTATCCATGTCTCTGTCTCTCACCCGCTATGCAGCTCCCTACCTGGGACCAGCTACCTTCATGGCCCACCATGGTCTCTTGCCCACTGCCCACTGCCCACTGCCACCACTAGGGGACATGCGGTGTTTTATTTTTACCATAACACATATGCCTACAAAGTAAAGCATCAAAATTTAGGATCTGAGTCACAAAGGCTCAGGCAACTAATCCAAGCTACTCAGAAGGCAGAGGCAGGAGGATTTCTTGTTCACGCCTGTCTGAGCTATAAAGCAAGCATAAGGCCAGTCTAGGCAACTTAGTGAGACCCTGTCTCAAAAGACAAAATCTTCTTAACAGGATCTGTCCTCAGTGACAGAGCATTTGCCCAGTGTGTGAGGCCCAGTGCTCAATTCCTTTCTCTGCAAAATAAATAAATAAGAGTTTTAGCAAAAGCCAGGGAGCTACCACTGATTGAGCAGAAAGTGTGAGGACTGATGTTATAAATTTAAATGACTGTGCTTAAGAGAGCTACAAAAAAAACAAAACAAACAAACAAACAAACAAACAAAAACCACCTCTAACCTGTAAGCCCCACTTGCCCAAGGACAGACCACTTCCTGGATCGCTGGGGGCTGTTGTTCATGTAAGATAACAAATCATGTGTTTCACTTCTGTAAAGGAGCTTGATTATCACAACTGCGCAACTGCCTGGATGTGCTTGTTCACATGTAGGCAGTAGGTACATAGACAAGAAGTATGTTAGGATATATGCTTACTCCTAATTGGACAAAGCCCAGATGTACTTAGCCTTGTGGGTTTTGCCTTTATAAACCCCTTGCTAATGTAATCTGAGTCTATACTCTGGGAACAGGTGTAGACCTGGCCAATGTCCATCAACCTGGCCAGTATTTAATAAAGTTTGTTTCAAAGTTGGATCAAAAGTTGTGGTAGTGGCCTTATTTTTGCCTGGTGAATTAACAAAATCTATTTGTATCCTACCCAAACTCTGTATTTAAAGATTAAAACCATACCAGGGTTGCCTCCGGGCTTGTTCTTTAACCTCTTGATGACTGAAGTGACCACATTCAGTACTGTGCCATGTACTCAGGCCATCCTGGTTTCCTCAAAAATGGACAGTGAGAAATCATGAACCAGAAATAGGTGTTCTAAGCTTAATTCCATGTCTATTATTTAAATTTATGTGTGTAGGTGTCAGTGGAGATCAGAAGAGAGTGTTCAGACATCCTTGGAGCTAGAGCTACAGGTAATTATGCACCACCCTACATCCTTACGTAGTTCTGTGTCTTTAAATCCTTCATTATTCTCCAACTCTTTCTATTCTAACATCATTTATGTTGTTGTGATAAAATATGCTGACTCCCCCCCCAAAAAATTAGGCAAGAAAGAATTTGTTCTTTCAATTCCAGGGTTACAGTTCCTCACTAAGGGGAAGTCAAGGCAGGAACTTAAGCGGCTAACCACATCACAGCCACAGTCAAGACCAGAAGGAGTGAATGCATCCAGGCCTACCTGCTCACTTGCTCTCAGCTGGCTTTCTCCTCTCTTGCACTATTTGGGAAGCCCTAGGGAGGTGCTGTCCACAGGGTCTGGGCCCTACACCAATGACATGACTACAGTCAACTTGATCTAGATAGTTTCTCAGTCAGACTCTTTCTAGGTGGTTCTAGATTGTGACAAATTGTCAGTTAAAACTAAGCAGCACACTTTTTTAAACAATTTTTCCATATTTATTTATTTACCTATTTCTGTTCTTGTTGGAGAGGGGTTGGGAAGGCACACACACACATCCAGGAGCCACGCGAAGTCAGAGGACAGCTTGTGGGAGCTTGTTTTCTCCTCCCACCACTAGGGTTCTGGGGCTAGAACGCAGGCTACTGGGCTTGGCAGCAGGAGCCTTAGCCCACTTCCTCCCAGTCCCTCTTTCCTTTTGAGTCTGTAGAGTAACTGCAGCCACCCTACCTCACTTTAGAGTCTCAGTGAACAGTTGATAAGGAGACCCATGGGAGCTGTGCAACTGCCCATCTTAACCCAAGAGGAGTTGGGCATTCTGAGGATATATGCCTTTAGTGCAGCTCAGTTTAAAAGCAGCTAGTGGAATTAGTGTCTTTAAATCACAAGAGACACTGACCATTATTGCTTCTTATTAAAAAAAAACATATTTGGGAGCTACAATCACAATATAAGTTTATATTAAAGAAAATTTCCAATAAAGGATAAAATTTCTATATTGCATGCCCTCATTTTTAAGTTTTTGGGTATTTGAGCATGACAACTTGAAAAAATGGAGGAAAAGTCCTATTAGACATGGTAGTTACATTGATACATTGATTCAATATGTGATTAGCTTTGGACTATAACCATTGTTAATCTTGGAAATGTCCCAGCTCTGCTAATCCTGAATTCCAATTCGTTTGAAGTCTGTGCCACATCTGATAGTTTCTAAGGACTACTGGGGATGGAATTCCACAGTCACTGAGGTTTTCTGTGGGCCACACCCACTGAGGCTTCAGATTTCTCTTTCTTCACAGAACCTGTTCTATGAAGAACAGGGGCAAGCATCAATGGTTGGGTGACAACAAACAGTATCAATACATTTTATTCCAATGTGGAACTAAGAAGGGAGCCTTCACTCACTGGGGATGCGCTCCAGGCTGCTAGTAGGAAATATTTTCAATAACCACTCAGATAAATGCTCCAGATAGCTCCACCCCAACTTCCCACTTTCCCATGTCTTATGCGAGGCTTCACATATTGACTGTTACTATGCCCCTAAGGACTGGGCTTTTTCAAAAATATACAGGGACATTTTCTGCCTTGAGGTCTAGTAGCAGCTAGTGGAGACAATGCTCATCCTTAAGCCCCAACCAGCGCCAGGTGGAATGCCCTCGCATCGGTCTTAACCATTGTGTTTGTAACTAGCTGAGGAGGGAGGGGAGATTTTGCTAAGAGTGGAATCACAAAATGCAGAGAGCTATGAACTCCCTGGAAGAGTGAGTGTATACCTTGAATTTGCCCAGCTGTGAGTGACTGTCTGGTGACTAAGGACTGTGAAGGTCCTGTGGAGCTCTGGGAAGACATCTTCTCCAGGGACTAGGTGACAAAATGTGGCATAGGTCGAGAGCAAGAGTCCTTCTCCTTCTCTTCAGACACTCTAATACAAAGCCTGGGGCTTCCCAAATGTTAATAGCAAACTTCCACAGTGAGCAATAATGGCTGAAACAAAATTTTAGACTCACATTTTAAGACAGGATCTTACTCTGTAAACTGGTTAGCCTTGGGTGGCAATTCTGCTACCTCAACCTTCCAAAAACTGGGACTAAGTAAGGTCTGACATCACCACACCTAGCAAGTCTGACTTTTTGATAGACAGACAGCTCTGAGCAAAGTGTGTGTGTAGAAGGAACAAAGGGTGATGGCTGTTTATCAAGTCCCACCCAGCCTGTCAGCATGTCCACACAAGATGAATTTTTACGTTTTTAAGTTTTATTATAACCTTACTGTGCATGAGTGTCTTGCCTACATGTATGTGTGTGGACTACATGCATTCCTGGTGCCCACAGACAACAGAAGAGGGCAGGAGACCCCCTGCAACTGGAGTTCAGAACTGCTGTGTGCTACCATGCAGGTGCTGGGACATGAGCAGTCAGTGCTTTAGAACACTCAACCCAGCTGCTCTCATCTTCTGAATTCATATGCACATATATATGATTTTATGGATCTGTAACAATACTAGAATTCTGCTGGGCAATAGTGGCACACGCCTTTAATCCCAACACTCAGGTAGTAGAGACAGGAAAAGGTACCATCTGTCTTTTTGATTCTGGCTTGTTTTATAAAATATGATGGTCTCCAGTTGCATCCATTTCTTAGCAAATGACATCATAGCATTCTTCTTTATGTCTAGATAAAAATCCATTGCATACATATGCAACACTTTTCCCCATGTCCCTCTTGACAGACTCCTAGGCCTCAGACTCACAGCCTCACTAGTGGGAACATTGCTTCAATAGCCATGAATGCATGATGTCTCTAGGCCAACAGGAAGGGAATACATGCAATAAAAAGTAATTCTGTTATTATGGTGATGATAGGCTTCACTTTTCAAAACAACTCTGTGAGTGTATTCTGAATATGGCTGATTAAGTTCCAGTCTCATTCTATCAGATGCCATGTTAACTTGGGGCTTATTCTTTGGCTGTTTTGAGAGGTATAGCTAACACAAATGAAGCCATTTCAAGCCCGCAGTGAGCGCTGCTTCCTTCTTCTTGTTCTTTTTTTTTTTTTTAAAGATTTATTTACTTATTTTGTTTACAATGTTCTGTCTGCGTGTATGCCTGCAGGCCAGAAGAGGGCATCAGATTTCATTACAGATGGTTGTGAGCCACCATGTGGTTGCTGGGAATTGAACTCAGGACCTCTGGAAGAACAGCCAGTGCTCTTAACCTCTGAGCCATCTCTCCAGCCCCAGTGTGTGCTGCTTTCAAGATGTAACTGTCACTCATTGTGCTCTCCTAAAAATTAAATTTTTAATTTAATTTTGAGTAAAAACATCTCTTTAAAAAATTCACGTAAAAAAGAGATTAAAAGAGAAATATAAGTACTGCCTTCCTTTGTCTTTTCTATGGAGATGATTCAAGTGGCCAGCGCTAGCATCCCGGAGCACCTTCCAGCTGGAGCACTGGCTGTCGCCAGGGGCTCTAGTGCACGGAGGCTGTACGAGAGTTTTCTGCCGAGCTAGATGGAGATTCTTTTGTGAGTACTCCCAGGAACCTAATACGTGCCTTCAGTAGGCTTCTTGAAAGTGTGCCTGTGCTCTTCTCCCCTGAAGAGCACTAGTATTCTGTCAGCCCCTGGTTTGTGTGCAAGGATATTGGCTGGAAGATATTGCTTTCCTCATTATCCCAAGATCAGTGGGACCATTTGCAGTTTGAAGGATATTTGATTGTGGTTTATTTTAATTTTTCATTTTGACTGTCGCATATATATATGCCATGTATGCACAAGCACCTCTGGAGAGCAGAGGAAGCTACAGTACCACCTGAACTTGGAGTTACAAAAGTCGTGGACCACTAGGTCATGGATACTGAACTTGGATCACTTGAAAGAGCAGGAAGTCCTTAACTGCCGAGCCTTCTCCGGGGTTCTATGTTCCTTTGTTTTGAGGGAGGGCTACCTATAGCCCAGACTGTCCTTGAATTTCTAGTCTACCTTCTAAATGTCTGAAGCATGTCCCACCATATCTAGATTTATCTGGAAGCATATTTAACTTAAAATAATAGGGAAGAGGAGGAAGGAAAGAAGAAAGGGAGAAGGAAGATAAAAAGATAGTTTTGGGCTAGTAGAGGAGAGTAGAGAAACATGGTTGCCATTTTCCTTTTAAATCCACAGTAATGAGATATAATTTACGTAAGTTAAATGTACCTGTTTTAAATGTAACAATTTTTATGAGCACTTACAAGTTTCTCCATCAGAGTGTCTATGGCCATGATTAGTAGAACACTTTTATCACCCAAAAGACTCCTGCATGCCCCATTGTAGCTACTAGCCCATGCCTGGTCCTGGACAATCATGTCTCTTCTACCATAGGCTGATTTTTCCAGTTATAGAAGTGCATATAACTGGAATAATACAGCATGAATTGTTATATTATGGGCTTTTATTTAGGGACATATTGTGCAACTCATCTACATTTGTAAAACACATCAATAATGTATTCTTTTCTGTGCTGAGTAGTTTCATACGATGGACACACCACAAGGTTACTGATTTCCCCATCAGGTCAGACACTTCGGTCAGCACAGCTGCAAATGAAGCTGCCTGAGCGTCTGTGCTCAAGGCTTTGCGGGACGGCGCGTCCATTTCTTGCAGCTGTGTTTCTAGGAGTGAGATGGCGGCATCACATACATGCTCTTGGATTTCAGGAAATTAGTAATGATATCTTTCTGTTGTGCATTATTCCTAAACTTCATGTTCCCCTGAAAAGGCATCGTTCTTCAAATAAAATGAACAGAATTGTTTTAAAAAGGAGAAAGGAAGCAGAAAGGAAATTTATCTCCTGTGTCTTCTGATCAAACTGCCCCTGCCCAGCCACACCAGAGAAAAGCCTAGAACTTCCCAGAATGCTGCTGGCCTCTATGACTCTGTCATCATTGCAGTCACCTCTTCCTTGCCCTGTTTTCTATGACCTTACTTCTCAAACTTTACCTTGGATATTGGAAGATTTTTTTTCTTGCCATTTAGTCATCAAACAGTCCTAAAAGTAATTTGTTGTTGTTTTGAGACAGGGTGAGCACAGGCTATCTCAGAGTCGCTCTGTAACTGAGGATGAACTTCAGCTTTTAACCCTTTTGTCTCCACCCCCTGGAGGTCTGAGATGACAGACCCTTCTGGGTTTAAAGGTTTTAGTCGAACAATTAGCTATTGTTCTAATGGGCCTGACTTTATAGGGGACGTGCCCTATAACAACTTAAATACCCTTCCTTCATTCTGTATTTTTAATGTATTTTAAGTCCTGCGAGACCAGAAGGGTCAATCCAGACTATTGGAGCCATCAAAGCTATCTTCTAAAATTGAAGGGGAAATAAAATGTTTTCATGATTAAAAAAATAAAAAACCACGAAAGGATTTTATGACTACTGAGCCAGCTGAACAGAAGATATTAGAAGAAATTTTTCTGTCTGAAGGGAAACGTAATCACCCAATGAGGTCAGAGAGAATAAATAATGTCAGGTTGGGTAATCAAAAGGCATTTGAGAAAACATCACAAAAGGTAGAAAATAACAAGAAATACTATGTTTCTTTCAATAATAACCCCAAATATTAATGGTCTCAGTTCCCCAATAAAAAGACACAAATTAGAAAAGACATAGATTAGAAAACAGAATCTATGTTTTTACTGTCTCCAAGAAATACATCTCTCCACCACCAACAAGAGACATCACCTTAGTCTAAAAGGGTCTGAAGGGTGTTGCTCCAAGCAAATGGAACCAAGAAACAAGCAAGTGTCACTGTTCTAATATCTGGAAAAATTAACTTCAAAATAATTAATCAGAAAAGATTCTAAGGGACTCTTCATTTTCCTTAAAGCAAAATAATTTACCAACAGGATATCACAGTTCTAAACATACATGACCAAACATATGGGTACCCAATTTTATCAAAGAAACACTGTTAGATCTAATATTGTTAATGAGTAATTTCAATACTCCATTCTTACCAATAGATGGATCATCAGGGAAAAAACCTAAACAGAGAAGATCTAGAGTTAAATGACATCATAAATCACACTAACTTAACAGATATTGATAGAATGTCCCTTCCAAATACTAAGGAATACATGTTCTTTTTAGCAGTCCATACTTTCTCCAAAATGAACCACTTGCAGGACACAAAGAATGCCTCAATAAAAACAGGAAATTGAATAACATCCTGCAATGCTATCTGACCAAATGGAATAAAGCTGGATATCAATGGCAATAGAAACCACAAGAAGTACACAAATTCAGAGGAACTAAATAACACAGTTCTGGAAGAAATTGACTTAAGGAAGAGAAAGGGAAATAAATTTTTTTTGAGACAGGGGTTCTCTATGTAACAGCCCTGGATGTCCTGGAACTAGCTCTGTAGACCAGGCTGGCCTCCATCTGCCTGCCTCTGCCCCCAGGTGCTAGGATTAAAGGTGAGTGCCACCCATCCAAAAAGGAAAATTTTAAATTCCTAGTATTGAATGAAAAACCCAGCAGTCCAAATCTACAGACTAAGTGAAGGCAGGCCCAAGAGAAACGTTTACAACATTAGTTGTCTACAGAAAACCATTTGAGTCACCAAATTAATAACTTAATGATGCACCTGAAGCCCTTAGAAAAACAATAACAACCAACAAAACTCAGGTCCTTGAGAAAGAGCAGCAAGCATTCTGAACTGCTGGAATCTCCCATTCACCCAACTGATGGTTGAAAAATGGGTGGCAGTGTTGTAAGAGGAGCGGGCAGGCCACGTGCCCTTGTAGTAATAAGGAGAGCCTGCTTTTGGTCCCAGTTGCCCGGCTTCTGCTGCCCGGCTAGCTTATACCCGAAATAATTACACAGAAACTGTAGTCATTGAAATACTGCCTGGCCCATTATCTCCAGCCCCTTATTGGCTAACTCTCACATATTATTTTAACCCATCTCCATTAATGTGTATCGTCACTTGACTGTGGCTTACCAGCATGAGTCTAACCAGTGTCCATCTTGGACAGGAGAAACATGGTGTCTGCCACACTACCTTCTTCCCAGCATTCTGTTCTGCCTACTCTGCCCACCTAAGGGCTGCTCTATCAAAAGGCCAAGGAAGTCTCTTTATTAACCAATGAAAGCAACAGAAATACAGAAGGACCTCCTACACCATGGCAGCACACATTGAAGAAGAAAAAAAGAATCTCTATCAAATCATGTGGGTCAAACTGGAAAGCTACTCATAGAAGAATCAAACTAGATCCTTGTCTCTAATCTTACACAAGACTCAATTCCAATTGGACAAGAACCTCAGTTCACAGTGAAGCTGACAGAGAAAGGGCCTACCCAAGATCACAGGGTGCAGCTGGGTGGCTGTGGGATCAAGTCCTTTGGCTGCTCCACACCTGCCTGCCTCCTTCAATCCTCAGGCCACACAGCCTCCAGCAAGCCTGAGGCCAAACTCTAGGGACACCAGGTGCAGCATGAAGTCTGAGAGAGCTCCTGGAGGAATCTGTATCCCAGAAGTGACAGGCACAGAGCATGCCTGGGGAATGGCACCATGGGAAAGTCAGCAAGCTATCCTAACAACCAGGCTCTGAGCTAAGCAGCTTGTGAAAACATCCTCCATTCAATCTCTGCAACCCCAGAAATTCCCATTTCCCACAGGAGGAAACTGAGGCAAAGCCACACTCAAGATCACACCAGCATCAAGCAGAACTAGTCTGGCCCTAGTTGGGCTTTCTAACTTGTTAATTTTAAGGTAATTGCTACTGTAGTCAAGAGCACCTAATGTATAATCTATGTTCGATCATTTTCAACTAAACTTTTCTGCTGTGCTGATTAAACTCAGTGCTTGGAATTGAGTTTTGTGCAAGATTAGAGACAAGGATCTAGTTTGATTATTCTATGTGTAGCTATCCAGTTTGACCCACATGATTTGATGAAGATTTGACCTCCTGAAACTGAGAAGCTTCTGTAAAGCAAAGGACATGGTCAACAAGACAAAATGGCAGCCTACAGAATAGGAAAAGATCTTCACCAACCTCACATCAGGCAGAGGGTTGATCTCCAAAATATACAAAGAACTCAAGAGATTGGTCATCAAAAGAACAAATAATCCAATAAAAAAAATGGAGTACAGACCTAAATAGAGAACTCTCAACAGAGGAATCTAAGATGACTGAAAGACACTTAAGGAAATGCTCAACATCCTTAGCCATCAGAGAAATGCAAATCAAAACAACTCTGAGATTCCATCTTACACCTGTAAGAATGGCCAAGATCAAAAACACTAATGATAGCTTATGCTGAAGAGGATGTGGGGAAATCAGAACACTTCTGCATTGCTGGTGGGGATGCAAACTTGTACAGCCCCTTTGTATATTAGTATGGCAATTTCTCAGAAAATTAGGAAACAACTTTCCTCAAGACCCAGCCATATACCACTTTTGGGTCTATACCCAAAGGATGCTCAATCATACCACAAGGACATGTGCTCAACTATGTTCATAGCAGCATTATTTGTCATAGCCAGAACCTGGAAACAACCTAAATGCCCCTCGACCAAAGAATGGATAAGGAAAATCCATTGTACACAATGGAGTACTACACAGCAGAAAAAAATAATGACATCTTGAAATTTGCAGGCAAATGGATGGATCTAGAAAACATCATTTTGAGTGAGGTAACCCAGACCCAGAAAGACAGTCATCATATGTACTCACTCATAAGTGGTTTTTAACCATAAAGCAAAGAAAACCAGCCTACAAACCACAATCCCAAAGAACCTAAACAACAAGGACCCTAAGAGAGACATACATGGATGTAATCTCCATGGGAAGTAGAAAAGGACAAGATCTCCTGAGTAAATTGGGAGCAGGAGGACCATGGGAGTGAGTTGAAGGGGAGGGTAAAGGAAGAGAGGGGAGCAGAGAAAAATGTATAGCGCAATAAAATCAATTTTGAAAAAAGAGTTAGCCAGAAATATGCTTAAACTATTGGCCAAACAGTATTTTAAATTATAATAATAAAGAACCTTAAAATAAGATCTGATTCTTTTAATCTGACAGAGGAGGTAGGGAACACATTGGTAGAGAAAAAAGCTTTATAAACAAAAGTCAGTTAACATAGACATTACAAGCAACAATTAACAAATGGGCTTCATGAAGGCAAAGCTACTGTAAAACAAAGGACATCATTAAAGTGAAGATGCAGCCTGCCCAATGGAAAAAAGTCTTTGTCAGCTATGCATCTGACAGAGGTTAGTGTCTAGAATACACAAAGAACTTAACCTGCCCTCTCTTAGGACTGGAGAGGAAAAGGGGAGAGGGAGTGGGGAAGCGGGAGGGAAATGGGAGGAGAGGAGGAGGTGGAAATTTTGAATGGTACTATTTATAATGCAATAATAAAAAATTAAATGTGAAAAAAAAAGGTTAGAAGTCTATCTACAATATGATCCAGCTGAACCATTCTTGGGCATAAACTCAACGGACTTGTTTTGTAGAGATACCTGTTCACCCATGTTCATTGCTGTTCTACTCACAATAGCTGGGAGATTAAAAGAGCATCAGTATCTATCAGTGGAGGCATGGGTGATGTAGTAAATTTACACAATGAAATATCACTCAACTGTTAAGAAAAACAAATTCATAAAATTTCCAGATAAACTTATGGAGTTGGAAACAACCACTCCAAGGGAGGTAACCCAGACCCTGCTCACTTGGGATGCTAGATTTGAATTTTCAGATATGTGTTTTATTTATGGTGCCCTCCAAGGTCACACTTACTAAGAGGCTATGGAGGGGAGTGTCAAGGGAGAGAGAGTAGAATGCAGTAGTATAGTGGGTTACGAGGAATAATGGTAAGGAAAGGTTAAGTTGGGTTAGGGGATGGAGGGCAGGAGAGAGAAAGGAGTATGGTAAGGGATAAATAATACTAACAAGCATTCCAAAAAGTCACAAGAAAACCTACTACTGCAAAAGTTTCCTAAAATAATGCATACATGTATATTAAAAATGTACATTAAAAGAACATAAATGGAGTCAATCCACACTGGAGAACATGGAGAAACCAGCCTGCGTCACTCCTGGAACTTTATCCATACTATCTAGCTGTTACAGTGTCAGAAGTGTGCATTGCTGGAAGGGAAAGGTAGTCATCTAAGTTACCCATCTGTGAGCCCTGAAAGCTACAATGATGGTAAACATGGCAAGTTATCCCTACTGATGCAGTAATAGCACAAATGTCAAGGAGTAGCCCCCACTTTCTGATTGGCTATAAGGCCTGCTTCACAAGTTGAAACCCATACCTGGCACCATTACGAGATTTCATAGGCCCCAGTGGCAAACATGCTATTATTACTCTGCTAAATTGGCATAGTATTAAACTGCACAAAACTATGGGTATAGTAATAAGTCATTGGGAGTCTGTTTAATACTATGACATCAATGTTAGACCCAAAATCAGTGCATCTCTTAACCTGCAGCAAAGGAACTTCTCTTTGCAGTAGTTGGTGACTAACACAGAAACCTACACCTGGTAAAGGTGCTGACAGCTCAGCCCTAGGTGGGTCATATATCTCATATCCCCTCCTTCCAAGGCTCAGAATCATCACAGAAAAGGAGACAGAAGTTGTACAAGCCAAAGGCTTTATACTCATCCAGACACAGCAGAGGAGCTGAACATATGAACACCTGGCAGTTGTGACAGCAAGCGTAAGACTCAGGCAAGCTCAAACCAGACAAAATTCTGGTATGAAGAGGGGAGATGGGCACAAAGTCCCACCCTTAGCTGAGGAGCTACTGACAATTGACAGCTGTTGGGAGAGGGAAAGTAGGTTTTTCTTAAGGCTGTGTTCTCTGGTATTGATCCCATTCCAGTGGAAGGCCATATATCCAAAATATAAGGGAGCACAAATTGTACTTGCTGCTCATTTGAAAAAGGAAGAGAAGACAACATTAGGTGGGCAGGGAAAGGGGTTTTCCTGGGGGAGTTGGAGGAGGGGTAAACACAATTAAAATACATTGTATGGAATTCTCAAAGAATACACACACACACACACACACACGTAGACAGACAGAGATATCAGTAGAGAAGGTTGAGTTTGGTGACACTTACTTCTAATTCTAATACTCAGGAAGCACAGGCAGGTGATTTTCTGTGTGTTCAAGGTCAGATCGGTCTGCATAGTGGATGTCAGGCCAGCCAGGGTCACAAAGTGACAACGTATTTTAAAAAGGAAGAAGGAATACTTATATATTTCTTTCTGGCCTTTTTATTGTGTTTTGTTGAACTACATGTCTTTTCTTTTGTCAATATGGTATAGGTTTGATTGTCATAACTATTATGAATAAAAATTGGATAGTGTGGTTTGAAATTAAAATACAAATATATATATATAAATAAATTTCTCTGGAGATTTTGATTGCTATTAGGTTCAATGTACAGATCAAGTGAGAATTTTCCAATACATGTATAAATTTACTTATGAATTTTGGAACTAAAAAAGTGCATTACTGTTTCAGAGGATTCAAGTTCAGATCCTAATAACTATGTCAGGGGGGCTCATACTAATCTTAACTCTAGCTCCAGGAGGGTCTGACATCTGGGACTTCTGTGGGCACCTGCACTCACACACACAATTTAAAATGATAAAAATAAAACTTCAAAAGTATTTATGACATTTTCTTCATCAGCACTTTATAGTTTTCAATATATAGGTCCTGTATACATTTTGATACATACCTAAATGTTTACCTTTTTTGAAGCTCCTGTCAGCATCATGAGGGTTTTTAAAAATTATGTTAAATTTCTTTAATAATTACAGGTATCCATTTTATCTTAGTTGAGTTTTAGTGGCATACAGATTTTGAAGGACTTGCCTATTTCATATTGCTTATTGAATTTATATGTGTTCAAATGATCATAGTAATCCTTTACCATCTGCAAAGTCTGTAGTGATGTCTCCTTTTCTGTTTCTCATATGTGCAATGGTTCTTTCTTTCCTTTTCTCTTTCCTGTTTTTGTCATTCTTAGAGGCTTTCTATTTTTACCGTTGTTTTCAAAGAATCAACTTTCAGTTTCATTCTCTTCGTTGCTTTTTAATTGATTTTCGTGCATTGTTTTCTTCCTTCAACTCAATCATGTTTAGTTTGTTCTTTTTTCATAGTTTTTAAGGATGGTAAGTTACCTTGAGAACTCCCTTCTTTTCTAACACAAGGACTTATTTAATTGTATTTTGTTTTTGTACACTTCAAAAATATTTTCTATAGTCCTTTGAGATTTCCTTATTTATTCATGAATTATTACAAGTCCTAGTTTACGATTTCCTTATTTATTCATGAATTATTACAAGTCCTTGGTGCGGGATAATTGTCTGTATTCTGTCAATCATGTTTTAAATAAATGCTGATTGGCCATTAGCCAGGCAGGAAGTATAGGCAGGTCAACCAGACAGGAAAGAGAGGCAGGACCATAAGACCAGGAGAATGCTGGGAAGGAGGAAGCACATTCCTCCTCACTCCTGCCCAGACCACCAAAGAAGCAGGATGTGACCTGCCCCACTGAAAAAGGTATTGAGCCATTGGCTAACATAGATAAGAATACTGGGTTAATATAACTTATAAGAACTAATACTTAGCCTGAACTAATGGGCCAATCAGTTTATAATTTTCTGGAGAGCTCTGTGTGATTTTCTTTGGGACCTAATGACTGTGGGACCTGGTGGGAGGATAGAAACCAACCAGGCCTTCATGCTACAAGTCCTAGTTTACCTTGTACTTGGAGATTTTTCTATTATCCTTTTTATAGTTAATCCTGTTATGCCTCAAGATGCACTTTGTCAAATTTCAATTATCTTGCTTAATTGACATTCAGTCCATTGCACTGAAACAAGTGTTTTATATGTGAAAATATGAATTGAAGTAAATGAAAATCAGGCCAGTATGGTGCCTATGTCCTAGAGATGAGAATACATTTCCAGCATGTTGGTAAAGAGAGTTATTTTGTTATATTTATCTTGAATAAAAATGTTTCAGAATTAAGTTCCAAATATGAGAGGCTTGATGTTTAGAGTCATATATATGATAGACTCTTTTGTGAATAGGATTCTCACGCAACCCTGCCTTTATCATTCTCATTTTTGATGGTACTAAAAGGAACTTGATGATTAAAACAGAATAAAACAACAACATCAAAATCTTTAACCTTGAAATGTTCTCAGGAAGAAAGATTTGGAGTGAGTGCCCTAAAAAAGAATTTTACTGGATGTCCTCCTTGTAGGCATTTAAGTGAATAATTTGTCCTCAGTTTCAAATCCTGGTATGTTCCCAAATCCTGTCATTGTGGGGAAAATAAATTATGCTCTGTTGATATATGTGTGTGCAATGATATCCACAAATTAGTAAACCCTGGTTGTCATTCTTCTAGACCAGTGGCTCTCAACCTGTGTGTCATGACCCCTTAGGGGTTGCACATCAGTATCCTGTATATCAGGCATTTACATTATGATTCATAACAGTAGTAAAATTAAAGTTATGAAGTAGCCACAAAATAGTTTTGTGATTGGGGTCATCACAACATAAGGAACCATATTAAAGGGTCACAGCATTGGGAAGGTTGAGAACAACTGTACTAATCTCTACAAACTGTTTTACTGTACTTTTCCTATCAACAGAATCTCAATGGGGGGGGGGTGGAAGCATCCCTCTAATTCATAACCCTTGAATTTTAGTATAAAAGAAGATCCTGGTATTTTGTTGATGTGAATCACCCCCAGAAGTTTGGGAGTCTTTTTTTTTTTAAAGCACCAAGACCATTTTCCTCTCTGGATCTTACTATGAAAGATGTATCTTAATCATTACATAGATTATTAAGTATGATTATCCAAATGTTTGCAGCTTGTTCCAGACCAGTCACATTTCTAGTATTTCTTGCTATAGTAGACAACTCTTTGTCAACGGAGTTAACTTAAGAATGACTATAATAAGATAAGTACTTAACAATATAAGCTAGAAACCAATGGCTACATAAAAAACCCGTGCCCCCTCCCCTGCCCCAGCACACATATATTTGAAGTATAGTCTGAGTCCCATCCTACAAGGCCATTTAGTGAGATCCAGCCGTGGTTGTTTCCCATGCAAGGAAAGGGGGCTTCTAACATCCTGAGAAATCTCTAATTATTCTGTGGTTGTGTTTTGGCGATTTTTCCCTTTCTTCTGACCCCATTCAAAATAATATTCATGGTTTCAATACTTTTAATAAGACTATTTTATTGCCCTTTAGTTTTCTATCCCTCTAGTTTGATTAACCCTGCTTCTTTGTGATTCCCTCATCCAGCTGATAAAGTGACTCTAAACAGTCAGTCATCCTCACAGTAAAACAAAGCAACCCAGAATGCAATGCCATCCAAGAACGAATCTTTATATCCCTGTCCTCGTGAGTGTTTGGCCAGTGATTCTCAGATGGTCTCTGTACCAGTCTGGGTTCCAGTTCATACAGACTTCTCTCTGAGGTCTCCTTGAGGCTGTACCCTGTTGGTTTATTGTGGAGCTTCAGTTGAAAGAGTGAGGATGTGTAAGCCTCTGTCAACTGTAGTTGCTTTATATGTTGCTGAGACAAAACATCCAAGAAAAGCAACTTACAGGAGGAAGGGTTCATTTTGGCTCACAATTTGAGGGGATCATGGAAGGGAAGTCAAGGTGGCACTTGCAGCAGCAGAGTTTGGAGGTACCGTGGTGGGGACAAGATAGTGGCAGGAGCTTGTGGCAGCTCATCGCTTACATCTATAGTCAAGAGGCGAGGGATAAATACTGGTACGCAGCTCATTTTCCACTTTATGCAGTCTCAGACCCCTGCCTGTGAAATGGTGCTCCCCATATTTAGGGTGGGTCCTTCTACTTCATTTAACCAAATTGAGGTAATCGCTCACAGAAACTCCTAGAGGTTTGTCTCCTAGATGGTTCTAGACTGTCAAATTGACAATCAATGTTAACTATCATATGCCTAAAGTCTGCTAATGCTCCATTAGTCCAAGCAAATCCATGACAAAGTCCCAGATGGGGATAATGGCCATGACCCTGGCAACAGAGAGCACACAGATGTAAAGATGACCACCCAAAAGTCAAGAGTTTTAACCAATAATCTACTGCAAGCCTCTGTGAGTTGTTTTAGTTTTATTTTTAGGAGGACTGGTCATTGAATCCAGAACCTAGGACATATTGACATACATTCTACACTACTCTGAATCTCCACCTCCATGTTGGGGTAATAAATGGTTTTACTTAATAGTTTTCTGAGTATAATATGAAACCTGAAAGAGCCTTCAATATATTTTTATGGGTTCACAGAGTCAAAATTATGTTCATAGAATTGAGATTTAATTGAACCATTCTGTCTATCTCCATCCATTCAGCATAGTTAGTTTTAACTCAACACAGCTTAGAGCTCTAATCATGAAGAGACCTTTCTAAACCTTTCTAATGCTGTGACCCTTTAATATAGTTCCTCATGTTGTGGTGAACCCTAACCATAAAAATATTTCATTGCTACTTCATAACAGTAATTTTGCTACTGTTATAAACTTTAATGTAAATATCTGATTTGCAGGGTATCTGATATGTGACCCCCAAAGGGGTTGTGACCCATAGGTTAAGGACCTCTGGCCTAGAGTAATCTGAGACTGTCTCTGAATAAATTGCTTAGATTGGATTGTCTTTATTGTTAATATGCACGGGGGGGGAGGGACAAACTACTGTAAGTAACACCGTTCCTAAGCAGGAGAGCCTGGGCTGTTTAAGAAAGCCAGCTAAGCATGAGCCTTCAATGGAGTAAACCAGCAACATTCCTCCATGGTTTCTGCTTAAGATTCATCTTGAGTTCCTGCCCTGACTTCTCTTAGTGATGGATTATGACCTGGAAGTGTAAGCCAAATAAACATTCCTCTCCAGGTTGCTTTTGACCAGAGTTTGTTTTTTTTTTTGTTTGTTTTTTTTATGACAACAACCTAAAGGGCACTAGAACTCTGTCTGTCTGTCTGTCTATCTATCTATCTATCTATCTATCTATCTATCTATCTATCTATCTATCTATCTATCTATCTACCTACCTACCTACCTACCTACCTACCTATCATTTTTGAGAAAGAGTTTTCCTATGGAGCCCAAGTGGACCTTGGATCCTCTTGCTGTTTCCTTAATATTTCCATGGCTTTTGATGGGAAATCCACTGGTTGTCACATAGCTTCCTGTATGTAAAGTACCCTTTATTCCTTGCTGTATTTATGATAATTTCTTTTATAATTTTTAAAAATTTGACTTTAAGAGGTGGCTGTGATTGTTGTGTCTGAAGTCTGATCAGCTCACTGAATCTGTAGTTTGATGACTTCTGCTGAGTCTTTCTCCCATCTCTTTCTAGGATCCAGTAACAGGAATGGCAGACCTGTTGCTCTTGTCTCTCAGATTCCTGAAGTTTCATTTGTGCCCTAGTTATGGTCACTATTATTGTGATGAAACCCTATGACCAGAAGCAAGTTGTGGAGGAAAGGGTTTATTGGGCTTCCACTTCCCACAGCACTGTTCATCATAAAAGGAGGTCAGGACAGGAACACAAACAGGACAGAAACCTGGAGGCAGGACCTGATGCAGGGGCCATGGAGAGGTGCTACTTACTGGCTTGCTCCTCATGGCTTGCTCAGTCTGCTTTCTTATAGAACCCAGGACCACCAGCCCATGGGTGGCACCACCTGCCATGGACTGGGCACTCCCACATCAATCATTAAGAAAATGCACAACAGGCTTGCTTACAGCCCCATCTTATGTAGGCATTTTCTTAATTGAGGCTTCCCTCCTTTTCAGATGACTTTAGCTTGTGTGAAGTTGACATTAAAAATTCCAGCACAATTTGTTCTACTCTTTTTTGTTATTGTTCAGACTCAGTAATGAGTCCTGCTCTGTCTTCCCTCTACTTCCTGTGATGGGTAGTATTAACCATCAACTAGAAAGAGTTTAGTATCACTTGGGGGATGGGTCCCTGGGCATGCTTGTGAGGAATTAGCACGACTGCTAACTGAATTAGGAAGACCAGCCATAGTGGGCACACCATTCTCTAGCTAGGATGTTGCACTGTGTAAGTGGAGGGGGGAGCTGTGCAGTGGGCATTCCTTCCTCTTTATTTCCTGACAGGACGCATTGTGACCAGCTCCTCCTGCACCTGCTGTCTTAATCTCCCCACTAGTGATGAAGTACTCTCTTGAACTGTGACCCAGAAAAAACCTGTCTCCCTTAAGAGGCTTTCGTCAGAGCATTTTATCACAGCAAATGGAAGCGAAGCTCAGACAAGCTCCCTTCAGTCTCTTCTGGTGTGGTTTTGAAAGTCATCCTTTCAAATTTTTGTTTCAGTTTTCCATTTTGAATTCTAAAGCTTCTCTTTGCTTCTCATTTATACTGTCCATTCTTTGTTATGTTCAAATATTTCTTCCGAACAAGATTGGAATTTCTTTCTTTTTTTTCTTCTCCACCCCCCTCTGTTATGACAGGATCTCTCCATTCTGTAGCTCTGGCTATCCTGGAACTCACTATGTAGACTAAGCTGTCCTCGAATGCACAGAGATCTATCTATTTGTCTCTGTCTCCTGAGTGCTGGGATTAGAGGTATGTGCCACCATGCCTAGCCAAGATTGCAATTTTGTAATGAAGCATTATCCCACAGCTTTAAATCATTGTTGGGGCAACAGATGCAGCTTAGTGGTGGACTGTTTCCCAGCATGCCTTGGGTTGGATAATTAGCACCATGAAAACAAAACATTTTATTAAGCAATTCTAATATCTCTGTAATCACATTGTTTGTATATACCTATTGTCTTTTTAGTACTTAATTTATTTTATTAAAATATTCTTTCAATAGTTACATTTAAATTCTTTCAATTTTAGTCTTTTTATAAAAACAGATAACATGAATATATCCTGTAGTTTATATTTTTTATTTGAAGACGCAGTGATCAAAACAGATTTATTTTTTTAAATGAGAAATTGTTCATTTAAATGAAAATATGTTAAAATCTTGTCAAGTGACCACTATGATTTAATTCAAATTTATTTGAATCTAAAAAGTTTAATAGAATTTCATTTTAGAACAGTTTTTAGCAAAAGTGAGTGAGAGGCACAGATATGTCCTCTCCATTCCTCCACCCTTTCCACATCCTCCACTGTTAAAATCAGTTACTTCCCTTTCCACCTTGACCCAAAGCATGATAAAAAACAACTGAAGGCTCGAAGGCTTATTTTGGCTAACAGTGTAAAGGGGAAGTAGTCTGCCATGACAGGAACTTGGCAGCAGTGTGAGCAGCTGGCTATGTTGCTGCAGAGAGCAAGCAGAAGGAGATAAATAGTGGTGTCATCTTGCCTTCTCCTTTTCTTGCTCTTATGCAGTCCGTGAGATGGCACCATGCACTGCCAGGGTTTATCCAGACCATAAGATGGCAACACCCACTGCTAGGTTTTATCCAGTACATGAGATGGTACCGCCCACAGCCAGGGTTTATCCAGACCAAACGATGATAACACCCACTGCTAGGTTTTATCCAGACCATGAGATGGCACGTTTTCCCTTCTCACTTGAACGTCTATGGAAACACACAGATACACCCATGATGTGGGATTCCTCTCTGTATGCTGTGCATACCATTGGTGAATAAAGAAACTGCCTTGGCCTGTTGATAGGGCAGCATAGAGCTAGGCAAGGAAAAATAATCTGAATGCTGGGAGAAAGGAGGCAGAGTCAAGGAGAAGCCATGGAGCCACCACTGGAGACAGTTGCACTGAAGCTTTGCTGGTAGGCCATGAACTTGTGGTGATGCACAGATTAAGGGAGATGGGTTAAATTTAGATTTAAGAGGTACCCAATAAGAAGGTAGAGCTAATGGGCCAAGCAATGATTTCAATAACATAGTTTCTGTGTGTTTATTTCAGGGCTGGGCAGTCAGGATGAACAAGCAGCCACTTACAACAAACTGGCATGCCACCATGGGCCTGACTAGATCCGCATAAAACCTGAGAAGGCTTGGAAAGCAATTCTAGATGCTAAAAAACAAAATTTAGCTGCATTTTTTTCCGATGGGCTCTGCTTGCTTGCAGCATGTTGCAGCTCCTTTATGAGAGGTTTTCCTGATTCAGCAGTAGCAAAAAAAAAAAAAAAAAAAAAAAGCCATGCAGCTTGGAAATGGCAGCTTTCTGGGTCATGTTGCCAGCACTAACTCTGGCTCTTTCAGGAGGCAGAGCATTTAAATGTGGTTTGTGGGCAGCATGCAGCAAGTTACTTGGTGGCAGCATGGGCCAACTGGTCACCAGAGTTGAGATGGTGAGGAAAACTCACATCCAACAGTCTAAGAGGCAATGAATGGACTTCAGCCATGTCAGACTGCACAGGGCAAGCAGGCAGGCCATATTTCCCCTAGCAATGTCACAGCTTAGGTTCTTAAGAAGCACTTAGCATTTTAAGAAGCTACCCTGGTCAGAAAAGGATTACAGATATGCAATAAAAACAGATTTAGACGTAAAAGACCTCTAAATGAAACACAGTATGTTTAAAGAATTACGTAGGCTTGGCACAGAGAAGAAAAGGAGTATAGAGAGTTATAAAAGGAAGCAAATAGTTTATAAAAAATAAAAGAAAGTCTTTAAAGAGACAGAGTACAGACAGTCATAGATTAAAGGAGTAAAAATAATAAAATAAATATTAAAAAGTAATAGAGTAAAAACAAATAAGCCACATAAATATGAAAAATACACAGAGAGTCTAGATTATGTATATTCTTGTGTTTTCTTTGAATTTTTTTGACTGCAGAGAGACTTTTGATTTTGGGGACTGCTAAGCTAAGCCAATATATATACTTTAAAGGTATCGTGACTTCAGAATTTGAGTCTAAGGATAAGTTGCTTTGGAAAAGAGGTTCTTCTTTTGTTTCCACAGAGGATGAGAACCTGTGGATTCCTTCTAGACTAATGTCGTTTGATGGACCAAGATCCCCCTAAAGGTTGTCATGAACACCCCTAAAATTACTTCACCCAACAAAAAGCAGAAAGCAGTTTGGAGAGAACTATGCCCAAATACCCTAAATGATTGTTTATAAATGTTTGTTTACATTTAAAGGGGGATATGCTATAGAGATTTGCATTGTTATGGATCTTGGTTTACTGATACAAATTTAAGGTCATTTTTGTTGTATGTCTGTTCTTGACTAAGATATTGTGTTTTGCAGCTCATTTAAAAATATAATGCATAATTAAGAAATATAGGTTAGTAGATAATCATCTATAACAGTCAAGATTGTGTCAAGTTAGTTAGGTTTTCTAGATATATAGAGATATATTTCAGTTAATTAAGTATTCTTCAAATCTTTCAGAGACTTTCAGAATATGGCATTTAAAATGTTTTAAGAATGTAGGACTTTCATGACAATGAGACACATCTTCTCCTGGCAGCACCAATCTACTTCAGAGGAAGGTAGGCTTCGAAGACGCTTCTAATGGAGTTTGTTAGCCATTTGGGCAAGAAACTGCTCTTGCCTGGATTGCTTTATGGTATGTTGTGTGAAGTGGATATGCAGAACTCACAGAGAAATGACCGCTGAACTTGCTTAAAGGTAAGATGATCCTTCAGGCTTCTGCTTCATGAAAGAGTCTGCCAGACATTCTTCAGGACACAGAAGAATGTGACTGACAAACTGCCAATATAGGTAGAACTGTCTTAGAAATTTTCTGCTTCATGGAAAAGTCTGCTGGATACTATGGGCCCACAGGCTGAAGATGGATGCCCCAACGGTACAGAAGAATTTTGGATACTGTTCAGTCAGTGAGATGTCTCTGTCATTTCTAGAGTTTTGGAAGTTGCTTACCATGCATGTCCTATTTACTTAGGTAATATTATATACTTCTGGAGACTTTGATGAAGTTGAAGAACACATAGTTATAGTTTTCCTTAGTTATGATAAAAGATAAAATAGGTATAAATATTATAACTATAATTCTTGCTTGATAACTGTTTTATATATGTAATTTTACTATATTAAAGTTAAAACCTTCCTTTTATTTAAACAGAAAAGGGATTCCTCTCAGTATGCTGTGAATACCATTGGTGAATAAAGAGACTGCCTTGGCCTGTTGATAGGGCAGGGTAGAGCTAGGTGGGGAAAACTAATCTGAATGCTGGGAGTCAAGGAGAAGCCATGGAGCCACCACTGGAGACAGTTGCACTGAAGCTTTGCTGGTAGGCCATGACCTCATGGTGATGCACAGATTAATGGAGATTGGTTAAATACAGATTTAAGAGGCAGCCAATAAGAAACTACAGCTAATGGGCCAAGCAGAGATTTAAATAATATAGTTTCTGTGTGGTTATTTTGGAGCTGGGTGGCCTGGACAAACAAGCAGCCACCTACAACACACCCAGAGGTGTGTCTTCTGGGTGATTCCAAGGCCAGTCAAGTTGACAATGAAGGCTCAGCCATCACACATCATTGCCACTGAAAGTCCATCATTCATATTTATTCTAGTGTTGCTCTGGCAGGAGGCCACTTTGTTACGGCCAGGTGGGGATAACAGTTCCAGCCTCCCTCTAGGACTCTAGGCATCTTCCTGGAATCTTGACTTGGAAGTACCTGTAACTACTCTCTTGGCAACTTTCTCTGATGCTCCTGGACAGAAACAAATGCCTGAAAGACTTAACTGTGCACCAGACCTCCTCCAGTATCATCCTTTGGATCCTGAAGCACCCTTTACAACCTCTGGAGTAGAAATCCAGATCTCTACTGTGCTGTTCTGGGCTGAGTAGGGGAGTGACTATACTCTTCCCCATGTTCTGTAGATGGAGTAGTGTGCTTACTGTGTAGTTTCCTGTCTTGCTAGGCTGTCTCTCTTCTTAGGGTAGAGATGGCTTGGGTGACTTCTTTGATGTGTCATTCTTGGTATTTCATTGTTAGAGGGAGAGGGCCCCTTGTTTGTCCCAGCCACCCAGCTAGCTTACACCTGAAATAACCACACAGAAACTGTATTAATTAAAACACTGCTTGGCCATTAGCTCTAACTTCTTATTGGCTAACTCTTACATATTAGTTTAACCCATCTCCATTAATCTGTGTACCACCATGTGGCAGTAGCTTACTGGAGATTCTAACCAGCATCCATCTCTGGCAGAGGATCCATGGCTTCTCTCACTCTGCCCTTCTTCCTCCCAGCATTCAGTTCTATTTTCTCTGCCTAACTAAGTTCTGCCCTATCAACTAAGCAAAGGCAGTTTCTTTATCCATTAACCAATGAAAGAAACACACAAACAGAAGGAACTCCTATACCATTTCTGAATTGTTGAGTTCTTTGTTATAAGTCTGGGATAAAGAAAGTCCAGGGAGGCCTGGAGAGATTGCTCAGTGGTTAGAAGCACTTGCTGTTCTTGCAGAGCTGGGTTTCGTTCCCAGCATCCATATGGTGGTTCAAAAATGTCTATAATTTCAGTTCCTAGGGACCCACAACCCTCTCTTCTAGTGGTACACAGACATTTGTGCAGGAAAAATATACATATAAAATAAAACTAAGTATTTGTTCAAGAAGAAAAAGAAGAAGAAGAAGAAGAAGAAGAAGAAGAAGAAGAAGAAGAAGAAGAAGAAGAAGAAGAAGAAGAAGAGGAAGAGGAGGAAGAGGAAGAAGACGACCCAGGGAATACCAGACTATACTATATTTTGGTTGTGAGGTTCCTAGCTTTCTGCTTGGTAAGCTCACTTTCCACAGAGGCTCTAATTATTCATCTGCATTTGGCAAACAACAGCAACAATAATAATGGAAAGTGTGTCTCATCATCTTGTTTTAAAAACATATTACATTTATGTATTATTTCTATTATGTGTGTGACATTACAATGTACACATGAAGCTCAGGGGACAACTTGCTGGAGCCAGTTCTCTCTGTTTATCATGTGGGTACTGGGCGTCCAACTCAGGTTGTCAAGCTTGGTGACAGATACATTTATTGTCTGAGCCATTTTTCTGGACCTTGAACATTTTAAGAAATATAAAGAGGAGGCTGGAGAGATGGCTCAGAGGTTAAGAGCACTGGCTGCTTTTCCAGAGGTCCTGAATTCAGTTCCCAGAAACCATATGGTGGCTCATAACCATCTGTAATAAGATCTGATGCGCTCTTCTGGCCTATAGGCAGATATGCAGACAGAACACTGTATACATAATAAATAAATAAATCTTAAAAAATAAAGAAATACTAAAAGGAATAGATTCGAGAATTCAATAATTCTTATGGTTTGTGATTTCATGAATGGGTAGAACAAAACAACAACACAAAAGATGTCTAGATGTGATCTCAATAAGGTTGCTTCCATCAGTGGAGCCAGCTAGACAAGATAGAAGACAAATGGCCATCTCTTAAGCTACCGGCATCTTTTCACCAAAAAGCATGTTGCCACACACACGTTCAAAAGTCAAAAATCTCAAAGGAAAGTGCTATTCTTTCAAATATACAAATGTGGCATGATCAAAGAATGCTACTTTTCTCACCTTTGTGGTACTCAGTGGCAAGCCAGGTAATGATAAAGAAACACACAGATAGGAGATCCAGTTCTTACAACCTGCCCACAGTGGCTGCAAAACTGTTCATAGAAAGCAGAGTCTAAAATTTTGAATGAGATGCTCCCTCATTCATCCTGTGGGACTTGCCACAGAGATCTTTCTAACACTTGGTCTCCAAAACACAAGTTATTTATCTGTGCAGGACTCTAACCTACACACACCCAGGTTCTAGAATAGTTGTCCAATAGGTTGGACCTCATAACACCCATGAGGAAGACTATAAATGGCAGAAATTTGTTTTTAATTCTTATTTTTTTTTATCTCTATGAGTATCAGATTCCCTGGAACAGTTCATGGTCTTAACTACTGAGCCCTCTCTCCAGCCCATTTGTTGCTATTTTTGTGTAAAATTCTATTTTATCTTTCTTTCTTGTGCTTACACCTACACACAGTTTTAAACCTAGGGTTTATTGTGCTAGGTGTATTTTTAAGCAAAGAATATGTAAGCAATTAAAATTAGATAAATATTGAGTGCAATCCCAATAAAATTAGGCTCTGTAATTGCTTTCTGCCAGACATACTGACAACGTGAGTCAGCCCGTCTCTTTAGGTTTCTGAAGCCAGAGCTGAGATAGACAAAGACAGAGCCCTTAGCCCTGCCTCTTGACTCTAGCAGTCTGGAGAACATTCTCCAGCATCTGGCACCCCACCAATAGGCATGGCCTTTGTGAAAGAGAAGAGTATTCTGTACATGGAAGAAACTCAAATCCCCACAGTCTCTACTTCAACAGAACTTTCTAGATTGGTTTGTTTCCCAGAGGGCCACCATGCCAAGTGTCCATCTCTTCTGAGATCCTCCAAGGAAAAGCTTGCAGTTGTCCATGGTGCTGGCCTCTGGGGATGGAAAGGAACTGGCTCCCATTTCCGTGGGGCCAAGAAGCATGATTGCAGGAGTGAGCGAGTGCTCTCACAGTCTCATCAGTCTCACAGAGCAGATGGATACAGCAATTAGTGCAAAAATAATTTTGCCAAGAATATTAACACTTCTAGACTTTTATCAAGAAGGGGTGAAATTTCAACTCAATAACTTTCTAAATTTGTAGAATATTTACTGGTGAGCAACAGGGTATAGGGGCTCTGGTCTTATCCTCATGTGGACACCAAAGTAATTAATACAAGTGGATAAGCAATTTTTATGCACATCAAGTGAAATGTAGAATTGAGAGCAGAAGGATTTTCTGGTTAATATGAGTTCCCACTCTTCAGAAAAAATACTGAAGTGATTGATTTTTCCTTTTTCCTTTTTCCTTTTTTTTTTCATGTTATCCAGAAAAGCTTAGCTTAATGACTCACATAAAGGTTAGCAGACATTTCTGTAGAAGACAAGAGAGAAAATGTCACTCTTTTACAAGAGACTACCCCTCTGTAGCACAAAAGTGGGTACAGAGAAGGGTGGTGAAGAGGCAAGGTAAAAAGACTTTGCAACATGGACAGCAGGGAGAGGTGAAGCCCGAGCTAAGTCTTGTTTGTTTTTTGTTTGTTTGTTTGTTTTGGTTTTTCGAGACAGGGTTTCTCTGTAGCTTTGGAGCCTGTCCTGGAACCAGCTCTTGTAGACCAGGCTGGCCTCGAACTCACAGAGATCCACCTGCCTCTGCCTCCCGAGTGCTGGGATTAAAGGTGTGCGCCACCACCACCCGGCCCCGAGCTAGAGTCTTGATCTAACCATTTCAGCTCCTCTGCTAACAGAAATCATCTCTGTCCCCCAGTTAGGGCATTTACTGGATGTACCACACCTCTGAAGCCTTTCAGAGAAATTGTCTTGGCATGTTGTTTCCAGAAGTTTTTTGCACAATAATGATCTTCATAGGAGGTGCGCCTCTCCTTTGGGTGCTGTCACTTGTGCCCAGGCTTCCTCACACTTCTCTGCTTCTCTTTCTAGCTCTTTCCCCTCCCTTTCACATTAAGTGATTAATCAGTTCATCAGGTAGGATTTGTAGGTGAGCCTGTCATCCTTGTCAGGAGCAGAGGGTAAAGGGATGTCCCTTATTATAAGGAAGAGAAGAGCAGACAGAATCCTCAGTTTTACCATCAAGAACACAGTACTTGCCAGGCATGGAGGCACTTGGGAGGCAGAGGCAGACAGATCTCTGAGTTGGAGGCCACCCTGGTCAATAGAGCAAATACCAGGGCAACCAGGACTACACTGAGAAACCATGTCTCAAATTAAAAGGAGAGAAAGAGAGAGAGAGAGAGAGAGAGAGAGAGAGAGAGAGAGAGAGAGAGGAGAGAGAGAGAAGAGAAAAAAAGAAACAAAAGAAAAGGGCATAATAATGCCAGATATGGTGGCACATGTGTTTAATCCCAGCACTTGGTAATCAGAGGCAGGAGGATCTCTGTAAGTTTGAGCCTAGCCTGGTCTACATAGCATAACCCAGCCAAGATTACATTGTGATACTTTGCTCTTCATGAACAGAGCAAAGCAATGCTTTTAATGTTTCTACTTTACATTGTATTAGATATCCTAGAAAATAAAAGAAATAAAGAAGGTATTTAGATTCCAAATTTTAAAAAAGTAAAATTGTCAACCAGGTGGTGGTGGCACACACCTTTAGTCCCAGCTTTCAGGAGGCAGAAGCAGTCAGATTTCTGAATTTGAGGCTAGCCTGGTCTACAGACAGAGTTCCAGGACAGCCAGGGCTACACAGAGAACTCCTGTCTTCAAAAACTAAAAATTCATTAAATTGTCTTTATTTGTAGCTGATATGAATGTGTAGAAAATTTAATGGAATCTACAAAAATAAAACTATGAAATGATCTTAGAGTAGATACTAGAATAAATAAAAGTTCAACTCATGAACATTGTGCGTCTCTATATTTAGATCAAACTGCTTAAAATAATTTTTAAGTACCACTTGTATTGGAATAAAAATATGAAATAAATTAAGGATGAACCTGAACAAGAGATGTAGGAATGCCTACTGAAAATATAAAACATTCTGGAAGAAATCAAAGATCTGAATAAATAAGAGATGAACTGATTTTATAGTTTCTGAGAATTGTATTGTTAACAATCCTGCCTCTTACATGATCTCTGAAGTTCATTAAAATCTGGCAGATCTCACTCCACCTTGGATAGAAATTGAGAAGCTAAACGTAAAGTGACAGAAACTAAAAATCCTGGATTCCAGAAATGACACTGAAGACATTTTGAAGGATGAGACATCCTGGGTCAGAGGTGCAGCAGTCAAGGCAGGTCCAGAGAGGAAAGCAGATGCCAAGGAAATAAGCTGGGGACTTCAGAAGACACACATGTACACAATAGATCGAATTTTGACAAAGTTGAAAAAGCTATTTAATTCTAGAAAGAATGAACTTTTAAGCAAAATGTACAGGAACCATTGGAATGTGTGTGCATGTATGTTTATGGTGTGTGTGTGCATGTGTTTGTGTGTGGTGCATTTGTGTGTGAATGTGTGTGCATGTGTATGTGCTTGAGTGTGCGTGTATGTGTATGTAGTGTATGTGCATGCGTGTGTGTATGGTGTGTGTGCCTGCATGTGCATGTGTATGTGTGTGAGTGTGTGTCTGGTGCATGTACGTGTGTGTGAATGTATGTTTGAGTATGTGTGTGTAGTATGTGTGCTTGTGTGTGCATGCATATGTGTGTGAGTGTGTGTGTAGAAGGAAAATCGGAGAGACTGCAGAGAGCTGTGACATGGATGTTATAGCATGTCAGCAACCAGCTCAAAATAGAACAGAGACCTAGATGTAACCCTTAAAGCTATACCACATTTAAAAGAGAAGGTAGAAAAGAAATTCCTGTGGCCTTAAACTAGTCAACTCATGTGACAGCAAAAGCAAAATCTTTTAAAAATATTAAATTGGGTCAGGCAGTGGTGACGCTTGCCTTTAATCCCATAACTTGGGAGGCAGAGGCAGGCAGGTCTCTATGAGTTCGAGGCCAGCCTGGTCTACAAAGTGAGTTCCAGGACAGCTAGAGGGGTGACATAGAGAAACCCTGCCTCAAAAAACCAATATATACATATAATATATATTTATATATAAAAATATTATATATATATAATTGGATTTCTCCACAATGAAGGACATACATCCTTCAAAGAATAGCTAGGAGAATGAAATGATATGCCATAGTCTGATGGGAAATACTGGCAAAGCACATAATATATAAAAGGGTCGTCCAACATCAATAATAACCCATATAGTGGGACAGGGACACAGGCCAATTTGGTGAGGATAGTGGCAGTTGTGAATGGAGAGGCAGGCAGGCAAGATGATTGCGAGGGGGCAGGGGCTGCCTGAGAGTGACAGGCGCATCAACCACTCGTTGTACTTTGTACACACACATATTATGTAGAGCTTTGACACATACAACAATGGACCGAATTGTCCATCAAATAGGTCCATCTATTTTATGTCAGTCCTACCTTTGCAAATTTGATAGCTCCCATTAATAAACTGTAAAGGATCGCATGTGTTTCTCTGTGTTGAGTTACCTTTCCGGTTTCTCCTTTTTATGTGTGTATTGTCTTTTATCTTTTTGTGTTTTCTATCCAAAGTCTGTGTTAATTTTAAAATACCCTATTCTGTGCTGATATATATGACAGTCTTAGCAAATTCCTTTTATAAGATGCAGAAGGAGAACACTGCTATCTTTTAAGGTGTCATGAGATGTGGTATTTAAAGACTTGGAAGCCTCTTTCTCTTTGTCCAGTTAGCACACACGTGAAAAGCTGGTGAGCTGGCTCAGCCAGCAAAGGCACTTGCTTCCACGCCACGACCTAAGGGTCCAAAGGGCATTGGGAGAGAATGGACGGCAAGTTGTTCCTTGACCTCCACACGTGCTGTAGTACGTGTGTGGATGTACGTACATGCACACACACACACACTAAATACATAAATAGTAAACAATTTCAAAAGAAAAATAAAGTGCCCCATGAAGAGGCGCTCCATAGAATGTGATTGATTCCTACTCCATTGTCTGTGGTCAAAATTTCTGCTACATTGTCTAATATCCATTCATTCATTCATTCATTTATTCCTCCACCAAATGTATATCTGTGACAGGATTTGAAAATACAAGGCTTGAAGAGTAAATTTATCTGATCAACTGTGTGTAGCTGTGGTTTATGTGTTACATGAAACCCTGCTAATGTTAAATGCAGAATTCTGACATCTGGATGGTTTGATTTTATTTGACATATTGTCCTTAAAAAAATTGCCAAATTCCTCCATGAACTTCTGTATCTGGAGCACAGAAATATTAATGAAACTGAGTTCTTGTTTTGAAAACTACATTTTCTGAGTTGTATCATTTGGTGTGTGAATTCATGAGTGCAGTGGGAATGGAGGTCACTGCCCAGCCCAGTCATCTGTTATTCCGGGATTTCTATTTCTTCATACACAAAGCCCTAGTTGAAGATTTATTTACTTTTTTTCTCCTCAGGCAAGGAAGATTCCTGTCCTTTTTAATTTCCTTTTCTTGGGCATGTTACAAATATCCTCCCTGGTTTCTTCGGATCTATTGTAGCGGAGCCAATTCTTCATTCTCTCTTCCTCTCACCTGCTTCTGCCTACTTATTTGTGTATAGGATGTCAAAGGAAAGCCAAAGGCAACACCTCACAATGCCATCTGAAAAAAATGAAAATGCCAACACATTCTTTTGTGCACCTGAAGCTTTTAATTCTTTAATCCATCGTGGAATGTTGCTTAATTACATATTTTATTATGCAGAACTGAGGCTGATGTACTTTAGTTTCTGAAATGATCTGAAAGCATGGGCTGTTTTAAAGAGAAGCTGCTTTGCTCTGGTTTTTCTCTTACACATATTTGTGGGGTTCTCCTGGGTTTTCCGCTTAATACTTGACTTTTTGAAAATTCTCAGAAAGCTCTGTAGAAAAAAAATTTAAGTTTCCTCTAGAAATAAGATTCACTACTTGGCAAAAATGTAACTTGCTGTTGCGGTATTGTGGACAAATACATAGGTCAGCTAAGTTCCTTTTGTTGATACTTTTTAATTTCAGTGAATTTCATAAAGTATTAATAGAAAAATGTTAAATTTGTTGAGAAGGATGTCTCTAGAGTTCATTTGTTTTTCTTTCCCATGCTTTCTTTGTGGGTTTTGTTTGTTTTTTCAAGACAGGGTTTCTCTGTAGCTTTGGAACCTGTCCTGGAACTAGCTCTTGTAGATCAGGATGGCCTTGAACTCACAGAGATCCGCCTGCCTCCGCCTCCTGAGTTCTGGGATTAAAGGCGTTGCCACCACCAACAACAACCAGCTTCTTTGTTTTTTGTTTTTTTCCCACAAATTTCCTAATAGTTTATGAAAAAAATTGATGTGTTTAGCTCACATTCACACGAAGGCAGCAGGATTTGAGGTTATTATTCCAGGGTGAAACGTACTTGACTTAAATCAGTGTTCAACTTTCTCTTTTACCAAAACACATGTTGCTTTGTATCCATGTAAGAACTGAATTGCAGTGTATTTGAAAAATTTACTGAGAAAGTGGGAGAACTGGATTTGAGGTTAATGTGCCACTTTGTAGCTGGGCAAGTCAGTTAACCTATCTGAGCTTTCCTTGTTTGCTTGCTTGTCTTTGAAGTGGGGATGTTAGTGTCTGCTGTAAGTGCTTCCTAGTGGGAAGGAGACACTATGATGTCTTACAAAATGACAAACTCTTCAAATGTTGCTGTCTGTTTAAGCACACTGACAGACAACTCCAGCAGAGGCCTCAGCAGGTAGGCTGCCTTTATATCAAAGTTAAAAGTCCAAACAAGTGGGGGGACACTTGCCCCACATGGAGATGCTGATCAGCAGTCAGCCTGGAACAGAATGCTCCTAAAGTGTTGCTCAACACACACCTTTAAGTACGCATACTTGAACATTACCTATCAGGCACTGTCAGATCTTTCAGGAGAGGAAAACCAGATAGTAATAGACATCATTTCTTTCTTCGAAGATGGTAGGGCATGAATTAAAGACTCACTAGAATGAATGCATTTCTTACTGAGCTCTCAGTAAAGAAATAATGTTCAGCTTTTAACTTGGTGCAAACGAGATCGTTTTGCAGTTTCTCTGCTCTTTCCTTGCACACAACCCACTGCATCTTTCACTAACCACAATTAAAGAGAAGCCCAAGCCAAGTGCTTTGGCTACAGACAGATGTATTAGTAGCTGGAAGTGGCCCATAGGAATAGATGACTTCATCCTCATCTTTGACACGAGGAATAGGTGTAAATTTTAATAGTGTTCTTTTCATAAAATTAAATTGCTGTGTGCATATGTGTAAATATACACCCCATAGAGGAACAGAAAGGCTTAAAAATGTTGCTCATATTTTAAACATTAATTCCAAACTATTTTTATTAACATGGTATTAATATGGTATTGTTAAACAGGTATTGTATTCTTGACAAACACCTTTCACCACATTTCGTTTGAGGGCACTTTATATCAAAAATTGTGCGTATTAATAGATTGTAGCTCAACTTTTGTCTAAAGCCATGCAAGTAGCCACTATTTACATTTAAAGGATTGCTTCAGAAGAAACAGAGGATTCTTCTACTAACGTTTTGGATGGCTCCTGCTTTGGAGCTGCTGGGTTTCCGCGCTGACATCCACATTTCTGGCTGGCGTTAGCACAATAGACTCATCCCCGTTGCTATAATACAGGCCATACACATTTCAATTGCTCTTGTTGAAAATATCACCAGGCAGTTCATAATATCTCATTTATTGAAAATATTGTAACAATCAAGGATCTTGTTATCAGCCACATGTGAACAATTGGGACTAGGGAAGAATTAGATATAGTATGTGTAGGACACTCGTGTCAGGATACTCCTGAACCGTTGGAATTTTTTCTATTCAAGCTATGTAGTTCAGATAAGCATAGTCAACTATAGGTACTACTAGGGGTGGACACCAGCTCAGAATGTCTTCGTACTAAACGCCAGTCAATACACATTTTGTACATATGTACAGACTTTGTTACGAAGTGCAACACAGTAGGGTACACGCATTTTCAAAGGTTACGTGTCAACCCTGCATAGTGTGTGGCAGGAAGATAAGATCAACATCATTTTTTGCATAATATGCAAGTATTATATGGCCACAGGGTGTCATACAAATTAGTGGCAAAGTGCTGAGTGAAGGGATCCATGACAGACTCAGATGCACACAGCTGAATACTACTTGTAAACTACCTGACTCTGCTAAGACTTAACTGCACAAAGCACTATGTCATGCCCAGTGTGTAAACATCTCTGAAATACCGGGACACAATGAAGCTTGTTGAAGAAATTTATCAATAGCCATAGGAAGAAGAGCAACGTGGGTTACAATGACATTGGGGGAGTAACATGAGTCACTAGGAGACATCTTCCAAAATATGCTGTCTCCAACAATTCTGCACACTCCATCATGGCCCCATTTGCTAACATGTGCTTTATCGTAAAATAACAAAACCATGCAGACCATAAATGTAAAAGATCTGATAATTTTGCTGGCACAATGGTGTTGCTTTCCAATACAGCCATTTCCTAGGCGAGATCATCCAAAATACTGCCAAATTCTGCATCTATTTGATGTCATAAGTGTTGGGCTGTTTAAAATGAAAAAAAAAAAAAGGACATCAATTTCTCTGATCCTCTGTTGACTCTTTTAACTTGGGGAAGAGGACATGGGTGACAATCTTTAGTTAGTGAAATGCTAGTTTTTTTTTTAACATTTGAAATTTAGCTTACACTATCTTGATTCAAATGCCTTTGGCTCACATGATTACTTTTCTGAACTCCAGAAAACAAAGTAGTTTGCACTGTTTTCTCACCTAACAAAGAATTGGAATTAGTTTGCAACAGGCAGCAGCTTCTTCATTGCTCAGCTGTGTTCCCACTGGAGCGGAAGAGGAGTTTCCATGCAGCCCCCCCCCCCCCCATGAGGAAGCGCTCTTCATGAGAAGGACAGCTCAGAGCCCTGACTCCATGAACCCAAATACCCTGATTAACACTTAGGGGACCTAACAAAGGGCTACAAGAGACAAACAGATAAAATTAAAAATTTTTTTTCATTACACAATACTCCTTGCTTGCACCCTGCCTGCCACTGGGGTGTGGTGCGGCAGCTTAGAAGATGGTGTTTGAATTCTAGCGTGGTTACTCTTACTTTCTCCATGTAGATACATTTTGACAAAGGAGGCCAAATAAACTCAGGGTATCTTACCTTCCCTACTTATCATGTGTCAAATAAATCTAAATAAAACACCCTCTCCCCCAAAATGCTTAACATGAAGGGTTCTCACACAGATTCAGTTGTTCCCTTATTTATATTATTAATGATGTTGAGAAACACACCCCATCTTAAAGAAAACTATTGCCATAATTGGAGGATTGTGAGAAAAAAGCAGATTTAGCCATTCCAAGTACTTAATTGCTAGAGTAATTCATGTTTCTGTTGGAGTCTTTGTCCTGTATAGTAAGCAAAACTAATTATCATCTGCATTGTGAAATTTCATACCTGCTTAAAACTGAGCATGTGTGTGACTTGAACTTAGTAATTCAGGTGAGTGTTCAGCTGCTCTTTTCAGAGCTCTCTGCAGAGCGTTCAGTAGTTCTTTTACAGGTTATCAAGAGGGCATGTGTGCACCTACATGACACAACCGTCCTTGAGCTTGGTCACATAAGCAGACGAACCCTGCCATGGCATACCATACAAACAATTTTAATCGTGTAGTTACAGTCAATAACCACTCCTAATAAGCACATTTCTGCATAAAGAAAACTGTGATACACTTATAAAAACAGCAGCTGTAACAAAATAGCTGGTGTTTTCATAGTCATAAACTCATAAAAAAGAAATACACCTTTATACAGAAATTTTATACAGATGTCGCTTTAAAATTGATTGTAAACCAAAGGAAGACACATTGCAAACATCAATTATTTTCACATTAATTGCATAATTTTCTAAGGTGATCTATTAGTTTTATTTACCTAAGCTTATTTGCATGATAGTAAAAATTGCATACGACAACAGAGTGAAGCTTCTAGAGTGAATTGCTCGGATAACAGACTTTTATAGGCAACTGTGTAAAGCACATTTTCTCTATTTAAACTTTTAAGACACTTTGTTTTACTGCCCATCAAAATACAGTTATAAATAGAAAGGAAAACAGTATGGTAACAAGAGAAGCAACATTACATTTAACAGAAACTTCCAGAAACTTAATTACAACATGATGCTGCAGGATCTACAAATAAATAACGAGGACTAAATTGTGTTTCACATTTTCTTTTCCTTTAAAAAAAATCATGTAACAATGAATCATGTAACAATGAGAATGAAAAAAATTACAGTGAACTTTTATTTCTAAAATAAAAAAACAAATTTTAATTACGGCAGTGCCATATAATACAAGGCATTTGTTGGCATATGTCATCTTTAAACTGCAGTCCACAGTCTATAGTTCTTTTTTTAACATACAATCGAGTAACAAACTTTTTTTTTCCTTTTCTCTTTAAAATAAGGGGCCAGTTTCCAAAGACCAGTGTGGAGTGTTACAGAAATAATTAAAGGAAAGGCAATCATAATCACAGAAGTTATAATGCTTATTTGAGGCTCCAGAATAATATTAATTAAAAGGAAAACCAATCTCTGGCATCATGCTGACAGGGCGCACACACACCACAGTGCAACCCTTGAACACAAATTCTGCCATCAGACAACCCTTGACGCTTCACTGGGGCTGCCACGCAGTCCGGGAAAACAGTAAAACCTTTCGTGCTGTCTGTCATGTCCTTCCAACTTCCTGTTTGTGCAAGTTTTTGAAGATTCATCGGCCAAACAATAAACAATGAACGCTTTCTGAGTGAACACAAGATGGACTTTTCATTTTGTTAGTAAATACCAGTGGTACAGCTGAAACAAAAATTCTCAGTCTTTCAAGTCGGCGTTAACGTCTGTGCTCCCTTCCACGGACAGCTCTCCCTCCAACTTCACAGAAAAGAGGGTGTTGGCGTTTTTATCCTGGACACTCTCTTCCAAATCCTTCAGCAGCTCCTCCTCTTTGTATTCCGCCACATCCACCTCCAAGCCGGAGTTGTCCTTCAGTTTGCCGTGGTGCTTGAGATAGTACCGCTGGTTCTGAAAGAACTTGATGATGGTGTACTTCGGCAGGTCGAGCTGCGCGGACAGAGTCTGGATGGCCTCTTCATCCGGGTACAGGCCCACGTCCTGGATGAAGCTCTGAAGGATCCCCAGGGCTTCCACAGAAATTTTGGTTCGTGGCCTGGTCTTCTGCCGGTTTTCCTCATCGGACTCTGCAGACGAAGCCACCGTGGGCTGCCGTGGAGGCAGCCTGGGGCCTGCCTGGGGCTGGGGCTGCGGCTGAGGAGGAGGAGGTGGCGGCTGCTGCTGTTGCTGCTGCTGTTGCTGCTGCTGCTGCTGCAAAAAACAAACAAGCAAACAGTCAGAGAGCTGCTCGGAGCCCGCTGCAGTGACAGGGGGTGCTTGCCAAGCCCGTGCAGTGTCTGAGAAAGAGTAAGCCAGTTAAACAGCCCACAGCCTTTATTAAATAAACAAGTACACATCGGAGCTGGGAGCTGGGCGGGAGAAGAAGTAGAGCTTGGAGGGTTACTGTGCTCACCTATCAGCTACCTGTGGAGACAGACAGCTCTCTCAGAACAACTCTCACCAAAGGCGGCAAGCAAAGCACATCATGCCATTAATTAACAAAGACTTAATAAAAAAATCCTTCTTGGATTCCAGAGAGGACGTCAGAAGGCCGAGCTACCCAGCCAGGCTGTGCCCTGGAGGCCACCACAGCCGCGGCTTCCCTCCCTCATTCTGCATGCCTCTTGGAGATGCAAGGATTTGCCAGTTTCAAGTCTGTCTCTCTCTCTCTCACACACACACACACTTTACCAAACTGCACTGAGCTAACACTACGTTTTTTTTCCCTTACCACCACCAAATAAAGGTTCACTCCATTCTATGCCAGCTGGCAAAGTGTTTTGTCTATAGTAAACTATGATGTGGTTAGGCTTTACATTTAACGTATACAGACACTTTTTCATAATTAGTATCTGCATATGTGCTGTAATTCCTGTATACAATTACACGTAACAAACGTGTGGCATGTGTCTACTGCGCACTCAACATGCGTAATTCTTACCAGCCAATCAAGCCTGGGTGCTCAAATTGCAATGTATTAGAACATTTGTCCTGTGCTTGAGCATTTCCTCTTATCCCCCTAAGAAGCAATTTTATTAAAAACAATTTACATTTTCAAACAAGTACTATTTTTATTACTTAACATATATCTTTCTTGTCTTTGTTTTAGCTGAAACAGTCGGTTTTCTAGGCTTTCACAATTATTTTAGTGCTTAATATCCTAAGGGATTCTCTTTCTCAATTTGTTTTATCTTTAATAAATACTCAAGGATTTTTTTTTTCCTGGTGGATTGATAACTCTATTATTTTAGCTACAGATATCCGTATTTTTCACAGACAGCAATACCAGGAAGGAATGTGGGCGATTCAACAAAGATGCAGGCAGGTTTCTGGCGCACTAGAGGTAATGGTTTTTCCCTTAAAGAAGAAAGCTTCAAATTTATCAGAAATAAGTTACACAGCTTAAATTCAACGAGAGCATGCTGTTTAATTCCTGAAGCCACTAGAGCCCTGATATGTGGTCTGGTCCACAGCCCTTTGAGATCTTCAGGAGCAGGAGGCTCTCACAGAGGCCGTGCCCGACACAGGCTACATCAAGCACAGGCTATGTGCTAGCACTGTGGGCTTTGGCCAGAACCATGGCTGTTCTATCATTGTCCTTTGCACATCTGCAAACTGCTGAGGGAGCTGGTCTTCACGACACCTTTTTCCCCTTTCTCCTGGCATAGGAAGCTGGTGCCCGCTCACCTGAGGAGCAGCACTGAGCCATGGTGCGGGGGTCGGCAGGCCTGGCGGGAAAGCGCATCTACTCTCTCCTTTGCCAAGGGTGCTGGGAGAGGGGCTCTAAGGAAAGACAAACAGACATGACTTACCCTGTCCTGCCCTGGGGTGGATGGGAAGGTGTATGAGCTGAAGGCAGGATGAGGAGTAGAACCCATGGAACAGAATGTGTGACTGTCCTCTACAGCACAGTGGTGGTCCCTTTCCTCCAGGGCAGGACGGTTTTAATTAGGAAGTAATGTTTTAAATTTGAATTTTTAGAAAACAGACCAAAAGATAGATTCTAGGCTTTCATAATCAACACCCAGTGCTAACCAAGACCCCCTTATTAGACTAGCAGTCCAGAAGGGGGCTCCTGCCACAACCGGGTGAGGTGACTACAGCACAGCAGTCAGGACAGTGTTTATCCTCCTCCTATCCCAAGCGAGATGGCAGTGTGCTGTGGCCCCAGCAGAGAACCTACAGGTGGATTGTGGGAAGAGGAGAACCACTAATTCCCTGGAAAGTTGAAGGCTTTGTTTATTTAGTGGTGCATGGAACTGGCCAAGGTAAACGAACCTGAATCTGTTCTGCTGGAACATGGATGATGTGGGGTGGCCTGTCGCCATGGTGATGCACAGCATTGCTCTCCTGCTCATAGATGGCATCGCGCTCAGATTGAGGAAGACTAAGGAACCTTCGGATCATGGACAGGTTCTCCCACAGGGTCCTGTTTTCTGGAGAAGGATCTTCTTTCCAGCGTAATAGCTCACACAACCACCCCTTAAGGAGGAAAGGGTGACAGGTCGGTTAGTGCTGGGCTGGAATCTTTCATAGATGTGAAAAAGGAAGCTCCAATAGTTAATAACTTTTCACCCACTCATCACACTCTAATTTGCTTTAACATCTTTTCTTTTAATCCATTAAGGGAGGATAGATGTAGCTATGGGGAAGCGGACTCTCTTTCTGAGGATGTTCAGATTTATATCTTCATGGGGAGATGGCTTAGTGGGTATGAGTGTATTGTGTAGCTACGAAGATCTGTGCTTGGGTCACCAGAACCCATAAAAAAGCCTATTACCTGCCACCCCAGTGATGGTGTACAGAAACACACAAGGGGGCCTTGCTTATCAGCCAGTTTAGTGAAATGGGGAGCTCCAGGTTTAATAAGAGACCCTGACTCAAAAAATAAGGTAGAGAACCATTAAGAAGACAACCAGACATCAACCTTTTGCCTGGACAATGCATGGTGAGCAAGTGCACCTGTGTGCACACACAGACACACACACTAAAAGAAAGTAAGGACAGACATTTTAGACTCCAAGAGCAGTAGAGAGCTTTCATCAGACTGCAGTGAGAGTGATGGGCTAGAAACAAAGGTGCAGGCAGATATAACTCCTGCCCAAACTTGTGGCAAGTCAGAGTTCTAGAATTAAACTGTTCTCAAAGGCTTTCCTAAGCTTACACTTTTCTTTATTAGAGAGAGAGAGACAGAGACAGAGACAGACCGACAGACATGGGGGAGAGGAGGGATGGAGGGAGAGGGAACCGGGGACAGTCAGAGACACACACACACCAGTGCCGCAAGCAAGCTTGGGCATGAATATGGTTGGTTTTATTATCATTGGCATTAGGAGATTTCTTCAACAAGGAACTCTAATTTTTTTAAAATATGATACTGCTGATTATTTTAATTTTTATTCACTGATGTACTTTTTAAATGTATGAGTGCTCTGTCTGCATGTGCGCCTGTGCAACAGAAGAAGGCATCAGATCCCACTGTAGATGGCTGTGAGCCACCATGTAGTTGCTGGGAATTGAACTCAGGACCTCTATAACAGCAGTCAGAGCTCTTAACCTCTGAGCCATCTCTCCAGGGAACCTCAGCTTTCTGCCTTTCTGTCAGCTGTAGCACAGGTACAGTACTTGTTAGGCAAGAACTTCAGTAAGTTTTCGTGGTAAAGAGTGAAGGACAAACTCAGTCAAGGCCCCAATCTGATCCTGTGTGGTCATGACATTTTCACTGGCTGAATGGTTCAATAGTGGACACTTAGCCATCCCCTCAAACTTTCATCCCTTCTACCCTACTGGACCGGAAGCAATCAGGTGGGAAAGGGAGGGGCGGTGTCTAGCTGGAGCCCACCAGCCTAGACCACCACCCTCTCAAACTACTCCACAGCTGCTGACGGCTCACTGGACCATCCAGAGACATCTGACCTGCACACACCAGAAGGCAGCTCCACTGCCTCCCTGGCCCCATCCCCCATCTCCCCTGTGACTGTGCTGGTACAAAGTCTGTCCTGTGCCACAGACGGCACCCCCTTCTGTGTATGCTCCAGAGACGATCTTCCTCATCCTCTGCACAAACTTCCACCTGAGGCCATCCTATGTCCTTTCCCTCCCTTACTCCCTTTGGGTAGGAAACCCCAGGGCACACGCACTATTCCCCATGTTGGGCTCTGCTTTGGGGAAATTGCTCTAAAATAAAGGGTTTTCTTGGAAATTTCCAGGAAGGTAGCTGGATAGGACAATACCTTGATTATGAGAATTTTAGATCTATCCAGAGCGGGTTCTGCTTTTTATGTCTTTCTTTCTCTTTTCAAACTGAATGAGCCAATCAAAAGAAACTTCTATATGCAATAATGGTGAAAGAGAACAAGGCCTTCTTCTCTGGAATTGGTCTGAGACTGTGAGATTGTGGAAGGAGACAGGCTGACACATTAGCTTCCTACTAGTGGGCCAGAACTCACGACTCCGGGCGTTATTCAGGTTTTACTGCTTCCTTGTTTTCTTTTACACACATAAGCAAGTACATCTAAGAAAGTTTGATCCTTTAACAGTTGTTTAATTAAGCAAATACACACATATGTTCATGCTCACATATCTGTGTATATATACACACATACAAATAAATGTTCGTGTGTGTATATATATGTGAATGCTCACATATCTGTGTATATATATACACATATACAAATAAATGTTCATGTGTGTATATACATATATGTGAATGCTCACATTTGTGTACATATATATAAACATATATACAAATAAATGTTCATGTATGTGTATATATATGTGAATGCTCACCTATCTGTGTATATACATACACATATATATGAATGGTCATGTGATAATGCTCTCATTCAACGCCACACACAATTCAAGATGAGAAGGGACAGTACAGTAAAGAGTTAATCTGAAAGAATAGCAACTAAAAAGGAAAAAAACCAAATCTCTGTTTGATGACCGAGCCCTGGTGCTGTTTCTCACCTGACCACAGAATGTTTCATGTATGTTCAGACTGCTGTGAGATGCCAGAGCTGGGCTCCTACTTGAGAGAACAGAACACAAATGACAAAGCTGACCTTGTGTGTTTACAGTGTTGGAGACACGCCTGCTCTGGAAATAGTATTTAGTTTGGATGCATAAACTCTTGCTATCTGGAGCAAGTCATAAAAATATCATCTACTTTCCTAGGTCCACGGTATTTCCTTCCCATGTCTCTAAATGTTGTTACAGGATAGACTTTAGCTATATACTCATCCCCCGGACACTTGAGTGTGAACTGATTAGCTACCTTTCCTGACTACTTGTCCGCATCCTTCACCTGTGACCTCTGACACACCCTGGATGCCTGGAAACATGGTCTTATTTCCTTCCCAGAGAAGCGAGAAGGCTTGAGAAGAACAGAGGAGACCTTCTAACTTAGCTGGTCCCTGTGAGTGCTGAGCACTGAGCTGCTATCATGTTAATTATTTTAGAAATAAACTTCTTAGATATAAATGCACGTAGCTGAAAATTGCCAAGAGTTAAATTAAGAATGATTCATGCCAGAAGAGCTTCTTGGAGAGCTGAAAACCTCACCGAATCCGTCAGAAACTTCTGTAAGAAAGGCAGAGATCACTTGGCGATTGGATGCAAGTGAAAAACATGTGGATCACAGATGTTCTTTGGAAGAGAAAATCATTAGTTCTTTTAAAACAGCTAATAATGGCAGCTAATTCCTAAATAATCACACTCACGTGGGGCTAACAAACATTTCAGAAAGAAAACTCTGACTCATTCAACAAACACCTTGTCTCTACTGACACTTCTGTGCGTCTGTGCTTCCCAGACAGATCCTTATTTTTATTAATTGCCCATGACTAACATAACACTTTCAGTACTTTGCTATTAACCCCTGCCCTTAAATAATACTTCTAATTCCTTATCTAAAACAATGTGAGGAATCTGTAGTGGAAGCGTGTTTCCGCCTCGCGGAGAAGACAGGACAGGCTGCAGTGACTGCAGTCAGACGCTCCCACCCGGATATCTGGCGGTATGTCTAGGCCTGCGCGGAGACAGGACAGGCTGCAGTGACTGCAGTCAGACGCCCCCACCCGGATATCTGGCGGTATGTCTAGGACTGCTGAAGTTCTACATGGGCACTCAGAAAACAAGGAAGAAAGACAGTGTGTTGTGCTTGTCTGATCTCTTAAATAATGGGAAACATGCATTTTTGATACCTTTTTTTTTCTTTTGTCACAATAGAAACAGACTGATAAACTCCCAATTAGTATTGGCAAAAAGTTACTAACCTGTTTTTACACTAAATACCTTGGAGTACTGTGGCTAGCTCAAGTTCTGTTGCTTTTCATTACGTCAGTTGTGACAGGAACCCATGATTGGAAGAAAGGAACTAAAGAGCACATAAGTGCCTCTAATTCTCCCATCCCGTTTCTTAGGCCAGTTCCGTAACCGCCAGAACGGCTGCTGACATCACACAGATAAAACCAAGAACCCCCAAGAAGTTCCACACTGCTTAGCGGGAAGGAGATAAGAATGATATGCAATGCTTTGTTGTACAATGTGAACTTTATCCTTTCAGGGTGAGTCTCTGGGACTTGATGTGCAACCAGGGGCAGGAGGGGCAGGGAACCACTCTCAAAATTAAATCAGCTCTTTGAACAGTGCAAAAGACAGGAGCCTAAGAAGCCTTTATCAAACAATGGGACCGAGGTTCTCAGAAAACTAAAATGGCACAAGAAACAACCTAGAGTTAAATGTAGTAAATTTGCCAAGCAACATCACACTGCATCTAATGGGGGCAAATATAAACAGTAGCCACATGTAAATAAATGAGTACGAGTTTCAGGATGTTACTACTTTTCAAACTGACAAAGTTTAATTTGACACCTTCTGTTCCAAATCCTTTGTTTCTATTCAAAATCACGCCTTGAGCTGCTGCTATCAATCACAGCACTCTCTATTACTTAAAAAAAAAAAAGAAAGAAAGAAAGAAAAAAACACTGGCATGGACCCCGAATAAGCTGAAAATGCCATGCAGATAAATTCTGAGATAATATGTTCAAACCTGTTATATACAACACAAATCCTGTAAAGTTATGTATTGTAAACCTACATTTATTGAGAACTAAAAGTCTTAAATCCATCTGCCACAAAGGAAATACTGTTATGTACTTTATAGTAACCAACAGCCATCTGCAAATGTCTTGCTACCGTAAGCAAGAAAGCGGGGATGGGGGGGATGGCATGCTGGCGGCGGGAAGGAGGAACATCCTTCTGACTGGTTTTGGGTCGGGATCTAATAAGGAAGTGTGAGATTGGGGGAGAAACGGGAAGAGAAAAAGCAGAGTGACTGCCAAACCCATGTTACAGAAATCAAAACAAACTCCGTGACAACACAATGGCAATTTATTATGGTCCATGAAACACACAACTGTATGCTCATTTTAAAGGAAAAATTAGCAGTTCCAAACTCAATATTCTAATGATGTGCTTGCTGACAGAATCTTGTTGTGCCACATTTAAATAAAAATCCTGGCACCTCCATCTCTCAGCTGCTAACTTCCAACCAAACTCAGTCTCTGATTTCCATGCCATTCTTTAGAGCAGCGAGTTCAAGTCAATGCTGACCTTTAACACAGAAGGGTACCCAGTGATTCTGCAGCAGGAAACCAATGTCCCATGAGAAATACACGCTGTACCTGCGAATCCTCACATGCACAAAGATGCATACAATGTCTGTTTTGGGACAAAGCTGGGAGTTCCTAAGACAACTAGTTTCCAAGGGGATAGAATATGGGGGGGCACTTAATGCAATATGCATATGTATATAATGCCATTATGTACACATACATTTTAAAACTAAGAGCTATGAAGAGAGAAAGAAAAATGACACGATTTCCTGCTGCATCTAAGAAAAAAAATACATTAAAAAAAATCGAATGGTAATTTGAGTTCTAAACGGCAAAACATTTTAAAGTCTGTACCCATGCACCTCACTCTCATCTTTATGTGTTATTTGCGGGAGTATTTTCTTCCAATCTCTGGGGCATATCGTGTAATATATGATATTAAAAGAAATCAATCTAAATAGGAAAGTATTTGATACAAACATTTTAGTGCAAAGCATGAATTACAGTTTTGCAAGTAGTGGGAACAAGAACAGAGTACATAATCCATTAAACAGTACTTGTAACAAAAGATTCACCACTGTAGACTAAACTACACTAGGCATTTTGAATGAGTACATTTTCAACAACAACTAACTACAAAGCTTGCAATTTATCATTCAGGAAATAATGTCCTACTTTTAAAAGAATCTGTAAGTGTTACTTATGCAAATGAAGACAGTTTTTAATCTGCCCGCAAACATGCTAATAGAGGGCAATTTTTTTTTATTTACAAAGCTGCCGGCACTCAAGGGTAATTTCACATCAGTGTTCTTCTATAAACTGGGGAAGAAATGGGTTCTAATTGTCAGAACTACTGAATCTGTCACCTTTAGCATAAAGGCTTAAGATGTAACAAAAGATGTCACATGACTGCTGTGTTTTAAAACCACCCCTTCCCCATACAGAAAGGCCTACATTAACAGCTTTTATTTTTTATATGCACTGTACCCAAAATATACTATTTTTTGGGGGGGGTCTCACTTCAGACTCTCAAGATCTAAGAGTGAGACCTGGATGCCTTTCAAGCCTGCTTGCCATCTTCCAATCCAAACCCTCTGGACACTGAACAGTGAGAAGTAAAATCCATGGCAGAGCAACACTGAAAGCATTTTAAATTATTTACTAGGTTAAAAGGGTGAAATGATACTTTAAATACATCAGATTTCATCATCTAGGACATTTTTTGGTGGCAAAGTGGTATTGATCTTCCAATGCTTAGGATTAGTGAGTTTGCAGAAGGTCATTATTTGATTAAAGGCATTAAAGTTGAGGGCATGAGGGGAGGCGCTTTTTCTTTTTTCCCAATCCAAATCATGATATAATTTAATAAAAAGAATTCCATCATGTCCTGAAATAAAAACATTTGTCCTAGGATAATGTTCTTTACCTAACATATCAGCCTTAAATGTCACAAAAATTCCTTAGAAGGGAAATAAACCTCTGCTGAAGCCAATTATTCTATGGCCTAACAAGTGACTCTGCCTTCAGCATTAACAAAAGCCAGGTTCTCCTCCACAGACCAGCAGGAAGTACACCATCTTCCTCTTCCATTTCACAACATCAGCAGTAGCACAAGGAGTCTAAGCAGAGACTGGAGTTCCTTCTCTGCTAAGTTAACATTCGTCTTGTTAAAGAAAACACGGCGAGTAAGTTTGAACAGGAATGAACCAGGAAAAGCATTTCTCTACTGAAAGGGGTGTGATATGTGCACATTTGTCCAAGCTGGGTTTTTAAAGGAAATGCAGCTTAAATATCCATGTTTGCCCTCTGATATATTCATTTTCAAGGTGTGTTTCTGATGCATTCACTAAAAAGAAGAAAAGTAATGATGAAAACATTTTCAACTACTGCTATGTTAAGCTCTTGAGATTACTGTTTTTCGACTCCTGCAGACTTTCCAGTTTATTTAGGGGACATAATATCTTAGCCAAAAATCTGCGGGTTTCTATATTGGGGTAATAACAGGCCATAAAATGACTGTCTAGAAGTTTCTCATTTTGCCCCTTTGTTATTAAGAGGTTAAGCAACTCTAGCATAGCTTCAGGAGATTTATTATTAGCATAAAAAATAACATTTACACAGGCCTAGGAAGAAATCTCTTGAAATTTAGTGACGCTAGAAGGGCACTCAGAGTCACTAGCAAACCATCTTTAGTTTTCAATTTTGCTTACAATGTAATCAGATAAAAAAAAACCCACAAGCATTGTTTGATTTCTACTGTTTTTGTTTTCTCCTTTTCCTTACCCTCGCTAGGTTGCTGACATGGGGGCAAAAACATAATGGTTCTTCTTTGGCTCCACAAAGATTGTTGGGTTCATAGCAAGAGATTCAAATAATGACTTGGCCAGAGGAGATACAAATGGCTGACTTTAAAAGGTGTGGGAATCTTTAAAATTAAAGGTCTTTCCAGAAGACAAGTTGAGAAGGTAAAAAAGGAGGAATGAAGATGTGTGAGATTCTAAACAATCTGTAAAATATCTAGAACAGTGGTTCTCAACCTGTGGGTTGTGACCCCTTCAGCCTAAGACCACTGTAAAACACAGATATTTATATTACAATTCATAACAGTAGCAAAATTACAATCAAGAAGTAACAATAAAATAATTTTATGGTTGGGGTCACAACATGAGAATGAGAACTGTATGTAAGGGTCCCAGCATTAGGAAGGTTGAGAAACACTTATCTGAAAAAGACAATCTCACTAGACAGAAGTAAGGATTTCAAAAGGAGACCTGGACTTTATTTTGAGAGCATTAGATTTGGAAAGAGCCTTTCATGTGAGCTTGATTTTTATATATATTCCAAATCTAAGACAAGAACCTGGCTTATATGCCTTATATGTGAACATGAACTCAGAAAAACAATCCTACTTGCTCCAACACAACCAGCCAATGCCATTTTTGACATTACTTAATTTTTAATAGAATGGTTTGGCCTCTCTCTACTATTTTGACTCCTGACCTCCAACTCTTTATTCTCATTCTTCATAAAAGGTATATCAAAAATGGAGAGCACCCTGAGATTCATGCTGTGATGTCTCAAGTTTAGCCTGTTCCCAGCATTAAGAACTGCCTGCCATTGGCTTCCTCAAACTGAAGCACCTCTTCCTTAACTGATTCTTAGAGGCACCAAATTCTTTCATTTACTTGCAGTGGAAAATTTTTCTTCTTGACTTTCAGGAGAAGCAGACCAGTGATGACTCCAGCTTTTATGAGCAAGGAATCACCACCTACAGCTAATGAAGTACTATAAAGAGCAAATTAATATGATTCATAACTCAGTCTGTAGACTTGCAGGTATGTCGTCCTGCAATACAATGATGTCATCTACAAAGATCACACTTGGAAACCCCCAGTTGAGCTACAAAATAAATAAATAAATGAGAGAAAGAAAGGAAGGAAGGAAGGAAGGAAGGAAGGAAGAAAGAAAGAAAGAAAGAAAGAAAGAAAGAAAGAAAGAAAGAAATCCCTAAGTGAGCGTGTGATTTCTGTGCTGGGCTCCATCCACAGCTATCCTTGGCTACATGGGGCCTGTGGGATATAGACTGAGCATGCCTTGGAGCTCTGAAAGCTTTCAGACAGGCAGTTTAGCTTTCTTGAATCCCTTGACCTGAGTGGCTGTTGGGAAAAGGGCTGCAGGGTGAATCTACCGTCCAACTGTCCACACTCTTCTGTTCAATGTGACCTGGAGAGGCTACCAGCACAAGGGCAGAGCTCATGGCTTCATCGGCCACCTTTCGTCCTCCGCCTGCCACACCCATCACACTCAGCTGGACTAAAAACAGCCTCATGTTCTGCTTTCCCTTTCTTTATTCTAGGGGGAAGGCTTTTTTTTTTCTTCTCTCCAAATGTTATTTCTCCCTCAAGCCATAGTCAAGCCCCTCAATAGACTGATGAAGAGGCACATAGTGGGTAGGAAAGTATCTATACCAATAAGAGCCTCTGGGAAGACTTCCTCTCTAAAAAATACGGAAAATAAAGGCATTAATCTCACAGTGATTGCTACAAATGAGACAGAGCACATTTAATCTGATGCTTAGTCTGAGATAACCACAGAATGTTGCATTTGGAAAGATGTGACATCCAAAACCATTAGTTTAAAGCAGGCATAATAAAGGTCACTAAAGGGCAGACACCAAGAGTGACAAAAGCAGAGCAGGAGAAGCAATGGGCTGAGGGAGGAGGGCAGAGGGACACCCCTGATGAGGGCACTCCTGGCTTGTCTTCAGAGGACGGGCCACATAGAAGGGGTGAAGTGCCTGGGAGAAAATAAACAGTCTAGTTGCTTTTGAATAGATGATGCTTCACACTGGCTTGAGAAAATGACTTAGTTTCTATAACCTCTTACCTTCTTCTACACCCTATGCTTCTAAGGTCTATCTAAGAGGCTTGATAGAAACCATGGGCAGATTCGTCAACTTCTTCAGACCTCAAATATTTCCTTTGTTAAAGGACATTTAATTTTATCACCTAATTCACAGTATATTGTTGGTACTCTGTAACAATTTCAACTTTATTATTGCTGACACTATCAAACTTTCAGCAGCCCATAGAGACTGGAACATATTAAGAAGGCTAAAGAGAAGAGCGGCTACCCTGTTCCTCCTGCACGGCTGCAGCCTGAACAAGAGAGCTCATGAAAGCTCTCCCACTAGCTCCACACTGAGGCTGGGATACTGGAGCTATCTGATGGATAAACAGACACTCTTTCTGAAACGTGAAATGCAGATGGTAAACATGTCTGGTGATGACCCTAAAAGACAAATTCCTTTCCTAAGCCAGTAACTTACTTTTCAATACTTATTCCAAAGAAAAGAAAGTAAGAACTGCACATCAATACTTCGCAAAAATGTTCACATTCATACTATCTGTGACAGCAAATGCTGAATGTAACCTAAATTCACTGATAGGAAATTGATGGCTACTACAATATGCAAATGGACACAACATACACATATACAGCTATACACACATATGTATGCAAGTACATGTCTGTGTATATAAAGAGCCTAAATCAGGATATTAAATCAGAGTATCTCTAGGTGATTGAGATTATGGATATTTTTATGTTCTTCCTTATGCTTGTGTTTCTGATTTTTCTGTAGTGACTTTGTAATAAAAATATGCATAGCAAATGGTTTTAATTAAAAATCTAATTTTTCTTGTCCCCTCTATAACCAATGTCGTTCCTGTCAACTCTAGCCATCAGGAAAGCCTCCTCTTCCACGCCTGTGGCTCTGGGCCCTTATTCTTCTACTCTGGGGCTCCTTTCTAGACCACCCCAATCCTACCAAACGATGTGAATACACACGGCCTTGCACTAGCAAACTTCTCTGCACTCTTCAGAGGGAACTAGAAATATCCCAAGGCTCACACTCAGTGTCTGTAAAAACTTGGCAGAAGACTCACCATGACAAACTGGACGTTAAGTTGTGAGGCAAAGTTATGAAAATGGCCCAATTTGGGCCGTGCTAAAAGACTGCAATTCCCGGAGTCTCATGCACGGCTGCAAAGTCCGACAATGGAAGTCTACAGGGATGGCGCGTTACCTAAAGAAATAAGGCTTGAACTGAAAAAGTTTCCTAGGTTCAAGGAAGCAGAGGGCCACCAAAGGACTCTCTCAGAAAAGGAAACTTAGGAAACTGACTTTGCTGAAACTTAACTCTAACACATGTACACACTTACAAAGTACAATTTTTATTGTGCTGCTTACTACTCATTGTTAAATTTCAGTGTTTCTTTCCTATTGAAAATTCTAAAGAACATTAAGCATGAAGCTGAATGGGTGAGCCATGTGTGAAAAGAAAAAAATTATAAAAATGAGAATTCATAAAGTAAGTAATCTTTTAGGTAATTTACCTGATAGGGTAGTTTGCTGGTTTGCACAAATAATAGTGGCAAATGTAGTGGAAGCACTATGTTGTTTTAACCAATATTTCTGGACTACATTTTTTTAACAGATTTACATATAAATTTTCATTATCACAGATACCTCAGGAATGAGCAATACTCTCCCCATTATGCTTAGTAAGAATCAGGGAATTAAAATTTTAAATCTTCCCTCTATGATGTTCTAGGAGAAAGAACAAAGAAGTTTTAAGCCGAGAAGGCACTCTGGGAAGTATGAGCCGTGGGTGTCAGACCCCAAGAGGGACAAGTGACTGCTAATGATTTTGCTGGACTGCCCATCCTGTGTGGCTCAAGCCACGTGATTTTCTCCATTATGCTAACCTGTCCATCAAAAGTTTGTCTAATTTAAGAGAAGCAAATTTTGTGAAACAGAAAGCACAGCTATTTCTGGAAGTATTGTACGGGTCAGGGTGATAATGGCCACAGTAGGGACGCTAAGCCTAGGAACAGGCTGCCTCCCTTGTTCCTCACAACCCCTAAGCACAGCGCAGCTGGGGACATCCAGTGCAGACGTGGCTGAAGAAGAGGTGGGCAGGCAAGAATGGAACGTGACCCTGCTGTGCTCTGAGCATCCTCCCACCATTCCATACTCTTTAGAGAAGCAAGGCTTGATAATATCTACTCTGCCCTTCTGCAGGTCATTACAAGGACCCTCTCCCTAGACTGCCGCAGTGCAGAGGAAGGGGAGACAAGGGCACATGTACTGTGGGGATGCATTTTCCCTAATACTTCTCACCCAGTAAGGTCAGAGCTATCCACAATTCAGGGTTGTTATTAAAAGTGTAGCTAGCAGGCAGTGGTGGCACAAGACTTTAATCCCGGGAGAGGCAGAAGATCTTGGAATACAAGGACAGCGTAGACTACAGAGTGAGTTCCAGGTCAGCCAGAGCTTCATGGAGAAATCCTGTCTCTATCCCCTCAAGCACCCCCAAAAGAAAGGAAGGAAGGGAGGGAAGGAGGGAGGAAGGGAGGGAGAGAGGGAAGGAGGAAGGAAGAAAGGAAAAGAAAGAAAAATATAGTACCCAACTGGTAAATGCTTTTCCATCTGCAGAGCGGGCATTCTCTCTCAAGGGCAGCTCTTGCTGCTAGGCACCTATGCTGGAAACAAGGCTGCTGGTACAGTTTTGGGTTGTTTTAGATGCTATTGCAATTATTGCAATCCCCTCTTATTATGCTTTAGAGTGATGGGCACTTGAAAAATAAGCACACCAGAAAGCAATAAACAAATTGGAAGAAAATGTTTCCCAGGTAAATTCAAAAATTCCTAGGCTAATATGTTAAACATGTAATTGTTCCCTCTGCTCCATTTATCATTGATCTCATCTCTTTGGTGCCATAGACCCTTCTGGCAGTCTGGGTAAAGCTCATGGATGCCTTTTCAGAGAAAGGTTTTTACATGTTTGAAATAAAATACATAAGATTACAAAGAAAACCAATTATACTGATATACATAATTGGTTTATGGATAACTTAGACAGGGGGGTGGGAATGGACTGGACTAAGCCAATCTATCAAAAATTTCTGATGTAGTAAAAGGTAGGTGTGTGTGTGTGTGTGTGTGTGTGTGTGTTTGTGTATATGTGTGTGTGTGTTTAAACTAGCACACTGAACTCCTATCTAGAGCAACAGCCAGAAAAACAACATTTCCAGAGTTCTGTCAAGACAGGATGTGCTATGAAGATGGGATTTTGCTGGTGGTAAATTTGTATTACAAATATTGACAGGATTTGTTGCTGGTGCTGATAACTGAATGAAACATCAACTCCCAGTTAGAGGTTACACAAAATAAATCACTTCTTCCCATCCAAGTTAGCTGTCCTCTTAGGAAAAGCTGAATACAAGCTAAGAATCCCTGAATGAGATGGGTCCCTGACCTTAAATGTACACTGGTACACATACATATACCAAATATATACTCACATACTTCAAAATATTTTTATAACTAATCTAGATAGGATTCAGTAAATTAGACGAGATCACACATGTTCAGGTGGTGTGGCTGTAGACAGATTCAGGCAAATTAGAAAAACTTGTTATCTGTGAATTTGTAAAATAAATTCCCTTCCTCCCACTCCCAAGGAACATGTTTTTGAAGAGGTGGGCAGAGTTAAACAGTTACTCCTAGTAACTACACCCCGAGATGCTCAGCTTCCCGCGAGAGGCGTCAGTGCTGTACCTTTGAGTATGTATAAGTCTGTGTGTGGGGCGGGGGTGGGAGGGATAATATGGTTCTCCCCAAACAATTCTCAGGTCAGTCCAATGGGAGAGAATTTTTACCAGGTTTACATATTCAGTTCTATTGAAGGTCACTACTAAAACACATCTATGCCTTAAGAACCATCAATGGACAACTGTACTAATGTACACATAGCACACTATTTTCCTGGTTATGTCACCAACTTGGAGAATGAGTTTACAAACTCCGAATGTAGAATTGCATTCTATTCTGGTTAGCTTCATACCTTAATCTGAGTAACTCTCTAAGGGTAAACAAGGCTGGGCGAGCATCCTTTGAGAACTGCTGGCCTGCCGGGGGAAGCACTGGAAGCATGGCTTTGCACAGAAGGGAAGAGAACAGGATAGACACAGGCTAGGCAGCACAGGGCTGGATCAAAGGCATGGACTCCAGGGTGGGCTTGGTGGTTAGGGAGAAGCGCTATGTAAATGACAGGAAGCTGCCTATCAAAGGGGACACTTGATTTGCTCAGTTAGCATTAAAGGGGAAAATGTTTGCCTTTCAGATTACTGTACTGGGCAGAAGACTAGTCCAATAGAAAAGAGAAAGAAAGTGAAGACTAAAGATGAAAACCGGGGCAGAGGGAGGAAATGACAGAGCACACAGTCATCCACAATGACCAGTGTAAAATCTGCCCAGCAACAGAAACATCAACTCTGGCTGCAAAGTCAGCTTGATGGATAAGGCTTTGGTCTTTATGATTAACCAGGGTCCAAGTTACTTAGTTTCTTTAATCAAAATTACTAAAATAAAATTATTCTGCATTAGGCTATTAACCCTTCTCCCAATCTCCAAACATAGAAACAAAAAATTAATTGCCAGCCAGGAAGAGAGAAGGCAACTTAGGCAGTAACAGCTTGGCATGGACTACACTGGATTTCCTAAGAGCATTTGTTTGTGGGTCTATAGTTTACATACAGCCTTTAGTTCCCTGACTTTCCTGAAAGTAATTGATTTTTTTTACCTAATCTGCATTTCATTTAGAGCACCAAACACCAGTGAAGCCAAGTTGCACCCAAGACAAGGAGCACTCATGCTGGTGCTGGGACACTTCTTAGCATGTACCCGTGCTCCATGTTCGAAATCACGCACCTCCAAATGTGGGTACACAGTCTCCTCTTAAGGGAGCTGTCTCCCATGTTCCTTTTTAATTTGTGCTTTCTCTTTTCCTAGCCTCTCCCAAACCTGTGGTTTTTCAAGTATCTGGGGCTTCCCACGCTGCTCTGATCCTGGCAATCACTGTTCCTGCACCCACGAAGCCAAGCCCATTCTTCAACTGAGTCCAGCCGCTCTTCTCTGCCTGGATGGACCCTGACAAGCTGTTGCATAATACGGGGGGGGGGGCTTTCCCTCATCCCTAACAAGTCTCAGATGAAGATGCCACCAAAACAGCACTTGCCTGCAAAACAAAGCCTTCCCATTACTTGACCCCTTAGCTCTTCTGTGATTTATTCTCGTTAAACCCTCTATGGGCAGTACTATCCATTAAAACAGCATCTTCATTCACACTGAGCGCCTGTCTCAGTTTCAGATACACAGAACTGGGTTCTACACTGGACATTAAACGTAATGTACCTCAAGCTGTTTTACTTCCTGAAGAAGTTCAGAGCCTCAGAAGCAAAACAACTTGCTTGGAAACACACAGCACATTGATTTATAGGGTAACTGGGCCACAGCTCTTCAAGACTCAAGGTTTCCTCTGAAAGATGAAGTTCATTTCTCAGGTGTTTCATCAATCACCTGTGCACCTGCCAGTAGCTACTAGTACTCTTTTCCCATCAGGAACAGATCCTCTAATTCCTTCAGCTCAGAAGCCAAGTGTAAGCTACACTGTCATGATATCAACGGCTTCAACAAGGAGAAAACAAACAACAAGATGCAAAATGAGGGAGTTAAGTCCAAAAGAAGGTAGAGAGAGCACTGGGGGAGCCTATTTTCTTGGTGGGTGCTCACGTGGCACCCCAGCAGGGCTTAGGATGGTAGACTGAGTCAGTAGCATGAAGACTGTCACGGCCACCAAATCTTTATCTGTAACTTGGCTTTTGTTAGTGTTTGTTTTGAGACAGGGTTTCTCTGTGTAGTTCTGGCTGTTCTGGATCTCGCTCTCTAGAGCAGCCAAGGCTGGCCTTGAACTCACAGATCTGCCTGCCTCTGCTCCCGTGCATGCGCTACCACTGCCTGGCTATCTGTGTCCTGTTAACACACACATGGAAACTACTCTTATATCAAACAGAACCCAGTAAGATCATGAAGAAAACTAATATATTTTACTTGAAGAGTGGGATCTGGTAGCCTAATATGATGGGAAAAGCTATTCTTCCCTTATAATCAGAATTCTGAATATTCCCAAACTTGCACACTACTGGTTCCTAACTACATCTGTCAGCTCTGAGTCTGTCCTTCCTGTTCCGTTTTGTATCAACAAGTGTCCTAAGCACAAAGAGAGCCCAACACACTGGTGAAGTCTGCAAACATGAGAAACCAGGGGAGGAGATTTCACAGTGGAGGAAGATCTTTTATTTGCAAAGAGCTACTGTAGGATTCCACTGGATGGAGACCCTGCCGGGGACTGTGAAATGTGTAGCACATTAACCTGAACCAGTTGTGTGAAGACTTCTGGGTTATTACAGACGGCATTGGTGAGGTTCCCAGTTTCATTCTCCCCAACTTTGATGCAGTACCAAGGCCTTCTTGGGACCCGAAATTACAGGTGGACTGCAGCAGGGCTGGAGTTCATTCACTGACTGGAAGAGGAACTCCGCTCTTGCCCCAAGAAAGATTCTGAGTGACATCTAGACTTAGGAGGACAGTGTTGTGATAGTAGGTGCAGGAAAGATGGAGGCTGAATGCAATCTTCCTTTGAAACCACAGGGCAGACTGCGGAACCCAAAACAAAATAAAACAAAACAAAAACTAACAAATCTACAAAGATAGATGAAGGGTACGGAAAGGAGGGAACGATCTATACTAACTCTGGACTGCACATCTTAGCAGCTGAGCTAGAGCCTACTAGGCAGGTCCTACATGAATGACTAACCCCCTCAGCATGACACTCAGGCCAAAAGAACATGTGGATCAGCAATGACCCCCTTAGCATGACACTCAGGCCAAAAGAACATGTGAATCAGCAAGAAATACTAGGTTTCAGAGCTGGAGAAATATCAGAGCAAACAGAAAACACCCAACAGCCGGGTTAGGACGGAAGGTCGTTCCAGTGATCTAAGAAAACTTCACAGAGGGAAGGAGCGATGCAGAGATGGGGAAAGACAGTGTTCGCAGACGGGACCAGAGCCAGAGGAAACTCTGCTAAATGCAGCAAAACAGAAGAATAAAGAGTGCATCTGATCTGGCGTGTGATGTCCGTTTGGAAGGGAACAACAGTTGTGTCTGTGCTACTTAGGTTTCTTTCTACTCTGAGCGTTCCTCTCCCCCCGGCTCTGCCTTCTACGGGGATTCTCCTGACCCTGGTGGTAATTCCGGCTGGTCTGCACCTTCCTGCAGGGCTCTCTGGTGCTCTAATGCAGACACTACCATTTTCTAACTCTATCTTTCAAAATGACTGCATGTTAACAAATATCGAGGAAAGACATTGCCTGGCTGAGCCCATAATGTTTGGGAATTGTCTGGTATCTGACCACAAAGGCTAGAGTAACAACTTATTAACTACAAAAATAACAATGAAAGCTATTTTTGGAAAACTACATTTGCTCAATCTTAGAAACTCATTCAAAATTTTAATTTAAAAAGGGTTAACTCTTTAAAAAGGCATAACGTCAAAGGACTATTCCATGCCCACAGAGCAAAAGAAGAAATATTTGTAAACACAGTGCCCAGAAAGTCCACTAGAGACCACATCTTTTTCCCATTTAAGTTTTGGTCAAAGTATAAAACTGGAATCTGATAAGGCTTTGATAAATAATCTGGAAAAAAAACGAACTAGGTAACTTCTCCATCTTCCTAAACACTTAACTTCTTTGTATTGCATTTTATTTTTATTTAAGGACATTTTACACACATATACATACCCCAACCCTTAGAAAAAAAGAAGGCTGAAATTTTAGTTACACCACATGTGGTTTTCATCTGTGAAAAATGAACAAGCTGTTTGTGGTTAAACTGTCTAATCGCCTGTTATCAATCTAGCGCTGCATTCAAGATTTACAGGGTACATCAGCTTCCGTGCCACATTAGCTGGGAGGGGGAGAAGAGGAGGAGGAGAGAGTTTATCCTGCGGAATAATATTTCCAATGCAGCCACACTCGCACTACATCTGGTTGTGCTGGTAGCGGCAGTTAAATTGAAATATTTCACAGCGTGTGTCAGAAACATGCAGAATGGTAATTATGACAGATCTGATTAAGCCCGAGTACCACAAGCTCCCTGGCCAGCGCTGGTTCTGCAGGTGTGACCTTGTGCGTGCCTGCGTGTGTAAATAAAATTAATTACAAGCGAGAGGGTGAAGGCTTCGGTGACATCACAAAGCGGAGAAACTCCCGAGGGGGAGACCTAATGGAATATTTTCCCTCAGTCTAATAATACAGTTCATATTGACTTGAGGTAATTAGTGGGATCATTAAAGCAGTTTTCCCGGCGTATTTGGCTGCCTGATCAGATTAGTGAAAATGTTCTTCAGAACAAGCCCTGTGTGGTCTGCCAGAGAGGAGGAAATAAAGAGCAACAAAGCATATTTGGGAATGATAAGCAGTGCTGGACTTTCATGCCAGGAAAACGTCCCTCCTTCTCTCTGGAGTCTGCAGACCCAATGTCTTGTCCACTCTGCTTCCTCTTGTGTGTTCTTGCCCACATTCTGAATTCTCTCCATTTCTTCTCTCCCTTTGCTACCTCAGACCACTCCATCACTAAACCCATCCTCAGTTCCCCAACAAATCTCTCCTCAACAAGGCAATTTTAAAACCAAGGGAAAGTGTCTGAAGTGAGTGTTTTACCATTAGCTGACAATATGGGGCAACTGGGAAAGACCACACACACAAACATACACAAGCACACAGAAGCACATGCAACAGGGGAAAAACTGCCACTTAAAGTCACCTGCTAAACAAAAGATTCCTCTCTTACATAACACTGAACATAGTCAATATTCCTGTGTGAATGTCAAAAATAGGCTTCATGTAGGACAAAGTTGGGTCATCCATTCTCTTCCATTTGAACAGATCGCGAAGCCTCGTCAAGAAAAGGGCCATTTGTTTGAAAATACTCTACTGAGCACGCTCTACCTTGCCACTGGAACATGCCAAGCGCTGTCACAGATGGCGGGCTCTGACAGTTCCCATCCGTAGTGTCGGTACGCGACAGTTCAGCACAAGATCAGTGACATTCTGTCTCATTAGAACCACGCTAATTATCACAGCCAGTTCCAGGGAAACCATGTGTTGCGATGGTCAATTTGAAGGAGTCTGTGCATCAACAAACTGGTAATAAGGATCAGACACCTTATTATAGGACAGCATGCTGCCTATGATCTGATTTACGGAATCAGAGGCACTGGGGCGGCCGAGGAGGCTGGCAGTTTATGAAACAGTATGTTTAAACCCAATTTCTGAAGTATACTGCTTGAAAAGGGAATTGTTTGAAAACAACACAAAAGCAACTGGAATTCCTAAATCAAAAAAAAAATTCAAGAGTATAGTTTTTTTTTATTAAGCTATAATAGAAGTAGATTAAGACTTAGGGAGAAAAACGTCATGAATTTGACAATCAGAAATCAACCCCATGAATGGTTTGGAGTTCGTATTTTACAGGTTATTTAGCAGTCAATTACAGAAAGGCTCCACTCCCACCAATCTTTAAAACACAGACATTACTTTTAAGTAGGTGAGCTATGATTTTGTGTCATTTTTACCAAGCAAAAGAATTGAATCTTATAAGACACTTGGAACAAGTTCTTTACAAAATGTTAAGCCCCCGAGGCAGGAGAGTGGGTGGGGCTGTCTTCTCTGGCCAGGCCTCTGCCCACACCTACCTTTGCTGGCGGGAAAATCAGAAGCTTAATTTCCCTCACATTGTTTCCCTATTGTCATTCTGCATAAACTCACTTTTATTGCACATTCATTTCATGAGGCCTTTATTTTCAGTCCTCATGTGAGGGGAAAAAGCTAACGCTAAAATAAAACTTACATTCATTATGCAAAACATAAAAGATGACTGAGACCCCGGAGAAAAAGCTCACTTTCCTTCGGGTCGCTTACTGAAAACATCACACCTGTATTACATCCAGTTTAACTGGATGACATCAGGTCTGCAGACAAACGCTCACCCTGAGCTAACTTTCCCTCGTGTTTGTTGCTGGTGTCCATCCTGAAGAGCTAACCTGACTGATGCCCGAATACCAAAGAGCTTCACCCCCCCCCCCAGGTTCTCCGGCCACACTTTGTGGAGTATGCTACCATTTTAGGGTAAAAGGTGGCCTGTGGTTAGAGAAGATTCTAAAAATATTCAAGCTTTGTAATGGGATAAACCACTGCTGCACGGCCACACACAGTGGTCATTCTCACTTCCTCTCAAAGACCCTCTTTACAGAGCTGGCCCAGTACTCACAAAAGTCCTTTTCTCTAAATTATACCCAAAGTTTCTAAAAGCGGGGAAATTGTGACTGTATTTGTAACCATTAAACCTAATATGCTGGTTGCAAAAGGAAATAATATATTTATGAGTTTCAGTTAATCAACTTCAGAAGATACAAAGTAAGATTTTTAAATCATTTGAAAATACTAACATGAGAGCCAAAGGTCTTTTGCTTGACTTCCGCAGGAACAGTACTTAATTATATAAATTATATAAAGGGTCAGATATCTCTTTATATAATGTTTTAGCCAAAAAATGGGCAAGCACACACTTTTCTTAATAATGCTGGACCTGGGAGAACAAGCCTTACACTTACCAAAGCATGTGCTTGTTTCAGAGCACAGAAAGCTAACTTTATTCAGATCCACAAATTTAACTAGTCCTGAAAAACATTGTCTGGCATACAATGACAGACTGCCATGCTGACTAGGGTGGTTGGTACATAAAGCACCAATTCCAATATGCTGGTTTAGTGTTCAACTAGAACCAGACAGATCAGTGTTCTGGAAAAGTGTAACAACTGTATTCTCAGTACTAACACCCATGACATTTTCAGCAGTTGTTGCCAATAAGAGGAGACCAATGAACCAACCCCTCCTTTCTAGTCAAGAATCTAGGACAGGAGCTTTGTCAAGCACATGCTCAACTTGACCTAGCAGGAGTGACATGGGAGCTGCAGGGTTAGATATACCCTGTGCCTCTTCTTCCTTGGTTCTCATCAATCCTTCTCTTGCCCTTCCTCCTTCAGACAAGCAGACCCCAAGAAACCTGAGCTGCTACTGACCAGGGTGTGGCTCACCCAGCTGGAAAGGGCGACGCACAGCTTGCAAAGGAAGAGCTCCCACCAAGGATCCTCTGCATATCTAAGAGATGGGCTGGGATGACACAGCACAGGGACCTCACGGACTGCTCCTGAAGAGACGTGGCCCCAGAAATAAGAGAAACTGTGGCTAGCATGCTTGCGGGGCCCCGGGTGCCTTAAACAAGAATCTGAACAGGTAAAATCGTGCCACGGCAAAGTCTGTGATGGGAACATTCTGAAAGAATGAATTAGCACCCCGCTTCCACCCAGCGCAACTCTGCCTGAACAAAACTGAAGGTGCCTTCCCTAACATGCTAGGACACAGTGTAACAGCTTCCCTAGCTTATTCCTAGGTCTGCTACTATAAATCCTTTACACACTACATTTTTAGCCCTCCTTCTAACCCTCCTGATTTGTGACAGTTTGATTGTATTAGACATTTCAATTACCAAAACTACAAGTCACAGAGTGATGTTTGATTTTCTTTTAAACCCAAGGAATACGGAAGACCCAAGTCCCTCTCATTCATACTACAGGCCTACATTTCACAGACAGAAGTGTCTAAAATTGGTAGAAGAAGAAACAAAAATGTCTTTAAATTATCTGGTCCATTCTACAAGTCATACTATTTTTAAGTTAAAATCCTCTTTTTGTGTACTTAAAAAATAAAAAATAAAAATAAATTCTACTTATTAATCCAGCTCAAACCACGGTGGCCAGTCCTCTCCCTGAGGAGTTTGAAAAAGATCACACTGCAAGCGTGTCCGGTCCGATGTAACTGCATAGCTCCCTGCCCCACCTAGGAATACCCTGAGCTGTGAAGCAAGCAGGAGGAACCATTTCCTGGCGAGGATGGAGACAGCAGAAGCCCCTGACTCTGCCCATGCAGCTGGGTCTGCAGGCTCCACTCCACAAACACAAAATCAATGTAAAAATTACATGGACAAGGCAAGGCCTTTGGCGCTGATACGTCCCCTCGCTGGACACACACCTGAAGTCTCAGAGCTCTCCTGGGGTTTCTGTGGAATAAAATTAGAGTCTAACATCTGCCACTATTAAGGAAAAACTCCACTTCCATCTCCCACATGAAAACACCGAAGCCAATGAGCAGTAGCCGAGCCTTGACACGGTAATGGTTATTATCCAAATCAGCTATTTTTTTTAAACAGTAAAATTAGCAAATCCTGCTTCCATAATAATTTGAGGGTTATCAGAGTAAATGTTTGATAAAATCCCAATTTGACTCACCTGGAAAAGCTGCTGCTTATGTGAAAGACAAAGTGTGTTCCTGTAGCTATCTGCATCATGTTCAGGGAACATCATCTGCATTGAGTACACAGCAGCAGCTTTTCCAACCGAGCACAAACACAGCCTACCTTCAGTGTTCACCTGCATATTTCATTTAGACATTTCTTGTTGAGTTAAAACAATTTTATTTCTATTACTCATCAAAGAAATGAGATGATGCAGTCCTGGCTAAAAGGCAGAATCAACACGGGTAGGCTCCTTATAGACAAAACACTCCGTGCACTCGTCACTGGAGCGCATGCTCTCCTTTCAAAATGGAAGGTATTCCAAATACATGAGCACAGGGTAAATAGGACTGAATCTCTTACTGAGCACATTAGAAATGCTATCCATTTGCGTATCTGTAACATAAAGGCTTATATAAACACATTGCATTTTATACACACCCCACCTGGAGGAATGGTATTTCCTTCTGAAGAGCCCTTATCACAAGTCTGAGAAGTAAACAATTATCTTACAAGTTACAAAATTCACCATGTAAAGGTCAGTGTTGAAGACTTTGCATCAGCTTTTCTGTTTCCTTTGAGAGCAGAAGAACAAAGCCTAAACTGGGTAGCCGCCCTTGTTGGTCAGATGTCCTGTTATGACATAGACAGTCTCCCGACTTCCATTCCTAGGGAGTCCCTGCATCTCTGCATGTGTCTTCACGAAGAGGGCAATGTAACATCTAAACTGAGTAACCAAGAAAAATTACAAAATGTTGTCGGAAGTAGAAGACATTAGTGACTGGAATAGCCGCTCAAGGGAAGAGAGTTACATGGCCACTTGGCTGCAGCCTCTACCTGGCTCCCTGAAGTTCTTCAGCCACTAATAGGAAGAGTGGAAGTCTGGGGTATTCTTGAGACACTGAGAGATGGGAGATGCTTAGAAGCTGTTCACCAACATTGCGGAAATGTACACTTGAGGCAACAATGACTAAGACGCTTAAAAACGCCACAGAACACCAAACAGACTCAAGTAGCCCAAGTGGTTCCTAAATCAGGAACTCAGCCCAAACGTGGGGAATCTCACAGGTGGCAGGCACTTAGCAGAAAGCAGATGGGGGGTGGAGGTGGCACATGGAGGTAAATGACAGGTGACAAGCAACATGAGACACACGGAAAAGCTTTAATATTAATTTCTGTTTGTGTTGTTTCATGGCTGACCTGACTATAATAATGTGCATCCAGCTCCCCCATTTTGGAGATTTGGAGAAAGTGCCCGGCCTTTGTAAGAAGACAGTTTATTATGTAATTGGACAGGCCAGGGTGGGGTGGGGGATACAGGATCAGAAAGAAAGGCAAAATAATATATATTTAAATAAGAGATCCTCATCATAATTAGACTAAGTAGTCAAAACAAGAATGTGCCGGGTGGGTGGGGTGGAGTGAGACAGGACATTTCTCCGTAAAGCGTAGTCTTGGCATGTAAATGAAGACATCTGAAGAAACACACAGGTTTGAAGCAGTTCTAACATTCTATCATAATTAGAAACATTTCAAGAGCCCTGTAATTTCCAATCAAAATTACAGTAATTTCCGATATGCAAGCCATGATTCATGACAGAATTTTACATTCCACGAGAGATGACGGTGGCCTGATGTGTGACACGCTGGGTACAGCGCTAACATAAACAACTCCGTTTAATGTTTAAACAGCACTTGATGTTTAGAATCTCACAATAAAAGAAACATATTATTGTAGAAATTATCACTTTGACAGTGATTGAAGGGTAAGGCAGGCATGCGGCCTATAAAGCTATAATTTTTTACAGTCCACAGCTTGAGTTTAATCATTTTTATATAACATTTCCAAGATATCCCTTAAGTATTCATCCGGCCCACAACTCGAACAGGAGCAACGCGTTTCTAAAGTAAAACCCCAATTAAGAACCATTATTAATGCAGACCGAGTAAAAGTTTAGGAAAAGCCAAAAAGTATTATGCTATAAATTTCATGTTGTGAGTACTCCCAGAATTGTGTATTCTATCACAAATCAACATCAATAAGGATGTTAAATAAAAGGTCATCTAACAATTATGAAAACAGAACTGTGTAATATTTCAAGTTACTAAAATCTTGCTCAAGCCCTTGTGTGCCTCTAAGTCCCACCACAGTGTTACCAAGTCCTTTTGTGAAAGGGAAGAGAATCTTGTATTCTAAGCTTCTAAAACCTATTCATGGCTCTGGTAAATGGCTAATAGACAATCGTACGTCTATTCTAAAGGGTGACTCTCTAGTAAACAGTTACTAACATAGCAGAGTCTTATTTAAACAAGAGACCTGGTTAATGGGCTCTATGATCTAGCTATTGCTTTTAAATGTGTTTTGAAGAGGTCTGGGACTTCCAGTTTAACTCTATGAAGTCATGAGAGTTGGCCAAGTTTTCTGGGTGTAGTGTAGTTCAATCTGTCTTGTGTACAACTACAGAAAAACAGAAATCACTAATATGCACGAGTATATGTGGTTGTTTTAAAAGCTCCTGCACCACAATAGGTAGACTAGTTGCAAAAGAAGTTGTATGATTCTTTTAGGCTAAAACTGAAGGGCATCTGAGGAATAATGAGACAAAAATAATGTACATGCTCTTTTATGAAGCAGCCTAGTAAATTTACTGTACCCATGACAGTCCACTTCTGCAAGCAACTATTAACCACCTCAGAGCCTTCCTGAGAAACCCTTGGTCTAGGAGCAGCTGCTGGGGGTCCAGCCCAACTTCCCAACACTACTGCTCAACAGAGTTCTCTACACAGTACTAGAAGTTGCAACCTCCTGGTTATGCCAACCCACACTGAATACAGACATATCTTTCGCAGACTGTGCCACAGGCTGGCATATCAACACTCTAATGCCTGATAGTGGTACTGACCTGGCTTTTTGTGGCAGCAACCTTTGCAAAGAGTGCTTGGGACACTTTAGCACGCTTCATTTCCTGCTGAATCTCGTCATAAATGGAGGCATTGATGTTCATAGCATTGTTCTCTGGTTTCCCATTCCTCTCAGTGGCAAGAGTCGCTGTTTTCACCTACAAAACATTTTGAACATGGCTGTCATTTTTCATTAGCCAAATTGATTCAAAGCTTCTCAGGCTGGGCATCCAAGCTGGGCACCGTGACTCCTTTTATGATCAAGGTGATCAACAGTGCGGTCATTCAACATTAGTTATTGCCCTGAGATCAGATTGCTTAAGTTAAGGACGTCACACTGTCACAGGTGATTGCATCTGTAATGTGTGGGCAACTGCCAGATGACAGGAAAAATAATGCCATAAAGTAAGTTTTCTGGAAAAGAGAGGGGCTTCAAGGACTTGGAAACGCTGAACTGTCTCCCAATTGCCTCCCATTTCAGCTCTAATAATGGAAATTCACAATTAGAACAATAATGCACAGTGTTGTCTTCGCTGGGTGCCTAGTGCTAATAGACAGTCACCTCCCCAATAGCCGTTAGATGCTATGGCCTTTCTCATTTCAGACTTTTTAAAAATGCCTTTCTCTCTTATGTTTCATTTAAAAATCTTCCATAATAAAGCCATTTACAGAACTGCATATTTAAATCTTCTGCCCATCCATGAACAGGTAGAAAGCCTTTTGTTCAATTACTGTAAAGGCTGCTTGAATTTCGCACGTGATGCCCAAGCTGTTCTGTCTGTTATTTCACCTGTTCCTGGCATTCTGCTATGACTCTCAGAACCAGACAAGAAGGAAATGTTTCTTAAAATGTAGTTACATTTCTGTAAGTTATAGAAAATATATCATTACAAAGTCTATTCAAACTATATAATTACTCAAAAATTTGTAGCAAGCCTTTGATAATGGAGGTAAGCAGGAATGGCTAGAAAAAATGTTCTCAACCAACAAAGACTGAGGTTTGAAAACCAAACCTCAGCTTTAAAATCTGATACTATCATTTTTAATTCCAATTTTAATTTTTATCATGCAGTTATATTTCCAAGTCAAATAGACTTGGAAATCTTCTTATGAACAACAAGGTGAATTATTTTTCCTAGGAAACTGGCAAAAATGTAATTGAAAACTTAGTATGGAGGCAGGGTTGTGCTTCTCAGCCAAGGAAAATCAGGGGTTCACTGCTAGGGCCCTCCATGGAGACCACGGTTTCTCTAGAGAGTTATCATCTTCCAAATAAACTTTGAATAACAGAAAAATAAAGCATGTTAGGATAAATGCACAGATAATACATGTCAAACTGTGCTGTTCCATATTAACTAAACTCTCTTCCCAAAAACATGAAAGTGAGCAGAGGCCGCTCCGGAAGGAGATTAAGCTCCTGAAAGTAAATACAGGCCCCGTGAAATGCTCTTTTCGAGTCCTTAGAACTTCTAGTTGGAAGCAAAGTCGTTTTCCCCTGAATTACCTCCTGGAAACAGGTACACAGCAAGGCCCTCTCCTCCACCTATTGGGCTGGACAATGCTCAGAAGTTGCAAGTGCAGCAGAGGGGCTAGAGCTGCCACCTGCTCTCCCTGGGAGTGGCAAGAGATCTCTGGGGCTCCTTTTCCAGCTTTGGGTCTATACCAGCAAGGGGTACATTAAGATTGGAGGTCACTAGGAACCCACAGGGCTTTGAAGCCCTAATCTGCTAAACATCACTTTAGGGGCAGAAGAGTCAGCACATTATGATAAATGGCCTACAAAGTTGCTTTGGTGAGATTTGAAACTTTGCTCTGTGGCAGAGGGACAGATCTGATCACCCCATGGGGTCCCTGCTAATACCTATTTTTCTCACTGCTTAAGTGAAAGAGAAAGCCATTTCAATTGCTTTGAAAATTGAATGTTATGGAAATGGAGGCCCCAAAGTCCATCACACTAGAAGAAACACTTCTATGGTAGCAAAGTGAGTAGCAACAGGAACATCTCTGATTTTAAAAACTTGGAATTTCATCTGGTCTTTCAATTTTCACTCTTTTGTAAAAGTTAAATTGGAGAGTTTAAGTTTCTGTGATTCTGCTTCTAAAATTTTCGTTAAGTTTTCTATAAAGCAATTACAACTTGAACCAAGAAGCAAGAATCCTAAATAACAAAAACCAACCAAATACTCATTTCCTCGTTGGGGTAGGGTGGTAGGAGAGAAGCAGCGTTAAAAGGAAACAATGTGGAGAAAATGTCTAAAGACACAGTTAGTGCCTGGCTGCATTACTCAGTCAAAAGGTATTTAACAAAGCTCTTCGCGTTGGCCCAGATAGGCATCTTATCAGAGATAAGCCATTCGAATTCTAGAACCACATTTTTTCCTAAACACAAGCTATTGCTTAAGGGGAACTGACTTGGGCAGCTTTTCAAAATATTAAAGCTGAATTTTTCCCCAGGTAAAAAATGGAAACAAAAATCTTTTCTACTCCACTCTACTAAGTACTATTTTTGCTTAGTACAAAAAAAAATCTTTAATCCTGGTTTAGCTTTTAATATTATATCATCCATTAAAATTCATAAAGTAGTTCATCCCAGGCAAAACAAACTACTCTTCACTCTTCCCCACAAATAGCACAGGAGGTGAAATAAATGCAGTTGCAATCGAAATAGCTTTTATCAAGGTAGGGCACACTACTCCGTTATTACAGTGGCGCCAGGGAGCAGTCAGGAATGGGAGCTTCATTCACCCTCCCACGTAGGGGACAGGCTGCAGCACTGGGGCTGCTTTTCCTTTCACTAAAGTTGTGCAGCAGAACACACATTTTACATGAATATTCTGGTTTATTCCTTCACTGATTGCTGAATGATCATACTCTTGGGTTTATGAAACTAACACCCTTTGGTCTGGGTGGGTGAGTGAGCAGTACCTGATGTTGGAGACACTCCTGTAAGATAGGACTCTTACTACACAAAGTTAAAGTGTTATGCTTTTTTAGGAATTATGAAAACAGAGACTGATATTTATTGGCTGGTTTATGTGTAAATGCATATTAACCCTTTGAACCACAGCAGGTGTGATGATCTACCTTAAAACTGGAAACATTGTTATACAGAGGTTAAGTAACTTGCCTCCTGCTCCAGGCTAAGCTCTGAACTTCAGTTTGTTGAAATCTGGACTTAGTCTCAAAGACCAGGGAGTTACGCGGCACATGTTCTGCGGCACATGTTCTTCGGTGGGGTCTTGTTACTTAGAAAACTTCTTAGAGATCAAGACATGCTGGGCCTGCTTTCAGAAGCCCTTTGCTGAGTCTAGTTCACTTAGTTGTAAGGTTTAGAAACTGATGGTTTTATAATAAATATAAAACATCTACTCCAAATTTATTTTCCAAGGTATGCCTATTTCTCTTCTTAATAATTTTGTGGGCATATTTATGGATGATGGACAACAGTCCTATATAACACTGCCTTCAGTGTCATGGTTTGAACATTTTAGACTTGTCTGTTTTTTGTAGGAACAATATTACTTTCCAGATCTAGACCTGAAAATGTCTTACCCTTACAAGACGACCATTAAATGGGGCAGTAGCCCCAAGAACGTTAATATTTCCTCAGGAATCCACAAGTAACCATTCTTCTCCTGTACTAAGTCCATGCCTGTAACTGGACCCAAAGCCAAGATTTGTTGTGAAAAGACAGAACAATACAGGAGTAATTATATATTCCTTATATGGACTTGGTACATTTTCTAATACATTTCTGAGAAACATCACACCCTACTTAGAAAGAAGCTAAAGAATCCCAGGAAGAGACGCAAAAGAAATTTAAGGAACTGTATAATTCACTCAAAAATCACAACTTGTCAAACCGTTCTTATAGAAGTTAAAACTGGAAAAGTAACTCTAGAAGTCAACATGCATAAAAACACACAAATAGCACAAGATGATGACGAAGGTAGAGGGCTTAGTTTAGGCCTATCTGTCCTGCAGGACAAATCATCTCCAGGAAATAATCATTAAAACCTATTTATAAAAATCCCTCTATTAAAATCACTAGGCAACTTTGTACATCATAGCCAGAAAACAAATCTATAAGACAGACTAAGACGTATTTTCTTATTAGGAAAGTTTTAAAAGTTTATTTTCTTTAAAATACCAGAAGTATAATTGTGCAAAGTCATTCCAAATATATCATTTGTCAAACATTTAACCAGACAATAATCTCGAACATTCTGTCTAATCTAACAACATAAATTCCCATTTTCTCTGACTTCCATCCTTTTCCTAAAAACTGTATTTTGATAAAGGAAAATGCAGCAAATTCAATTAGGATCTGGAAACATTAATTAAGATCTTTCACTCAGTTTTCTCCTAGCAAAAGGTTAATATTAGGATTCAATGAACTAATGCACATGAAGGTGCTTAGAAAACTGTGAACCATTATCAACTATAAAGGTATTTTTCCTTTTTCAGTTACAGCATGGAACTTATGAAAATCTGCTTCTGACAGGTTTGGCCTGGACCCAGTAGAGGACAATGGCCATTCATGGTTGCCTCTACTGGATTACCCAAGAGAGGTCTGCACTAGGGGCATAGCACCATGGCTAGGCCAGCCATGAGCATTGTTGTTTCTTGTGGCTGGGCTGTCTTCCGGTAAGGAATGTGTAGGATATCTTTCTGGAGACTATTCAAGGAAGTTAAAGATGACTTCAAATCTAAGTCCCTCAATAGTTTAGCTCTTTGGTTCAGGATGCCCGAGGAGCACTATAAAATCTTCCCAAACGTGAGCTACTATAGGAGCTGAATAGGTTCCAGTCTCCCAGGCTTACAAGTGACCCATGAGTCAAAGACCTCTCTTCCTTTCACCTCTGATGGGAGTTTTGTTTGTTTTTGTTTTTGTTTTGTTTTCAGAAAGAATCCGAGTTCAAGCCCAAACCCAAGATTTTCTAAAAAGAGGTTTCAAATCTCCATTTTACAGAAAGTAAAATGAATGGTGATCCTACAGTTTTCACAGGTGATATACGAGACTGAAGACAGTTCTGCGGGCTGTCTTCACGGTGCTTTCCACCTTTTCTTCCAGTTTAGTCACCTGGAGTAAGCATATGAACCTCTCTTGGGGGTTCCATTTTAACTTCAACTGTTGAGTCAAAACACGTTGAATCAGCATGCTTTTCCAACTCTACTCACTTTGCAGGCAGATAAACAGGTCATTTTTTTAATTTAATGTGTTGTTTAAAGGGTAAAATGTAACCAATTGACAGCATGCACTGTTCTAACACTGAGTAATGCAAATGGATTCACAGAGGAAAAAGTAAGACACACGGACACTCATCTCTGGACTTGGTTAGACCATCAATAAAACCACACTAGGAGAAAACTGGAAGCATCTCACCAAGGAGCTATAGTGCCTACCCACTTCATATGCTCACCACTGGTTCAACACTAACTATCAGCTTGGTTAGTCTTAACCCCCCTTGAGAACAAACAATACAGTGAAGGGTGTCTCAACCAAGAAACCTGAGACTCAGGATAAAGTAAATGACGTATGTTTTCTATCCCTACATAGCACCGCATACGGTGCCTCTATAAATACACACAGAAAAGTATTGAATAGTATCTTACGAGTGTACGAAAAGAAATATCACTTAAGAACTAATACAACCTTGTCTCAGAAAACACTCAATGAATAAGGATTAGTGTGATCATATTTAGAAAATAAAATTTCCCAAATTCTACAAAATGAAAGCTGTTTAAGCACTAAATTAAGTAACTGGGCATATTGGAAAGAGAAGATGCCCCGTGCTTAAAGTCATATTGTTATTTTTAAAAGTACTTTAAACACCTCAGAAAAAGAAAGGGTAAAACCAGGCCAGTGCCCCCAGAAGGGCATCACCACCTGGATGGCTACTATAAAAAAGTAAGGGTATGAACACCGAGAGTTTTAGACTTCTTTATATAATAACCTACGCAAGTCATATACATATTTACAGAGTTCCTAAATCTGTATTTTCGGAAATATTACCAGTCAAACTCAAGAGCTATGAGTAGGCAGGCGGCTTACATATGAACATGGTGACCCTTCTCTCGCAAAACAGCGCATCTTACCAGTCTGCTCCTTCAGATGTCAAGACTAAGTTCCATTAAAAATGGATTTTAGAAATAATTTCTTTAGAATATTCTGTCAACAGTACAAGAACCTCAATAAATAGCTGCAGTGCGCATCTAGTCCTCATCTGCAGAATTCCAGTAACAGTTTCACTAATCACCCCTGGGTGGGCTTTTCCTACACTCAACTTCTGTAATCTGAAATACATGGACTTTTTGTTGATTATTGATGAAAAGAAATCATCAAAATCTGATTATGACATTATATTCCATGAAAACTCTGAATTTGTGTTCCATAATCAACTTTTTAAACAATTTTGGAAGTTGATCTTAGTTGAACAGGTTTGTACCTGCCACAAACTAAACATGGAAGGAAATACATCTGCTTGTGGATTTGAACTGTCATCTAATGGTTTACACTGAAAGTTCCTTTCTTGACTTCTCACAGTAGTTACAGGGAGTTGAGTTAGGACTGACTTTCAAACAGGAATGCACAATAAAGTTAGCTAGAAGGTAGACTCATTTTTCCTTCCTAAAATATGGAACATTTTGAAGAAAATGAAAATGTGCCCATTTCTGGGAATTCAGAGAGAAATCTTTATCAGTCCCATTTAAAGCTGCCTTCAAGAATTGTATTAAACTTAATTATGAAAGATTACAAACGAGATGATACGTAATTGGTACCAGCTGCAGTCTGTATTGGAAAGCACAAATATATATGAAATTATTTATTTTTTATTTACTATTCAAATGGCAGTCCTGAAACTAGTGTTAAAACCAGGCCTTATTATTTCTGTTCTGAGGCGAACAGAATACATCTGTAATAACGATAGTAGAGGTGGCTATGTCACTTTTTCAACCCTCAAGAACCCAAAGACTTGGAACAAAACAAGGCAGTTTTTTTTTCCCCCAATTAGGAGCGAACTGTTTTCCATCAAAACTAGTGATTTGGGATGAAATTCTCAAGCAAGTCTATGGAACTTTTAAAAATCTTATCTATTTATCTAATTTCTTGCGGGGAGTAATCATTAACATTTTCAGGACAGGAGAAAGAAGAGATGGGCACCTGGGGGGGGCGGCTGGGCGGAGTGCTCAGCAGTGGGGCGGGACCCATGGCCGAGGCGGCGTTCAAGCTCCTTTCCCTCTCATCCTGGTAAATCCGGTCTCTTTCAGCTTCTGGCAACTGTAAGAAATTCTGCATAGCCCGAAGGTTTACCAGCAGAGACTGGGATGCAGTCTTGGGGTCCTCTTCCTTTCGGAGGATTTCGGAAAGCAATCCCTGCAGGGGAAGAAAGAGACAGGGTGAGCTTGCCCCTTGCTCTAGCCAGGGTATGGGATGTCCGATGCCCTGCCTTCTTCACGCCCTTTAGAAAGTGAGCAGTCAGAGGCCTCTAGTCTCTATAGGAATATATTAGCTACAGCTGAAGTGGTACAGAAGAGAGCCTCAATTGTATCCTTGATTTTATTAAGCATCTGCTTTACATATAGCAGAAACTGAAATGGCCTAATTGGTCTCCTTCCTTTGAGTAGCTTAACTTGCCGTGAAATCTTTCCCAGAGAGATGGTGGGGGAAGTTAAGAATAAGTGAACTCTCCACAGTACAACAGCATTGAGCTGTGCAGTTCTCAAGCTGAGACAAAGGCACAGGGTGACCAAGAGCAGACACAACACCTTTTCTAGAGGAGTGAGCCAAACGTGTGAGGAAGGTACCAGAAAAGAGCTGTAACACATCACTCAAGATCACTAAGACTTTTGTTTATATAGACAATATTTTGTTATTCCTTAATGTTCAAATAACAAAGTGCCATGGTTGCCATTTGAATGTGCTGTTTAAAGGAAAAAGACAACCACAAGTGATTTTAGAAGGTTCTTTACCATACCAGTAGGTAATAGGTTGGAAATTTTGAACATCAGAAACCACAAAGCAATCCTAAAATACATAACCATTCTTCCACACTGTAAAATTCTGTCCCAGAATTTAACATACTGAAAAGAATATCATCAAATCACTTGAAAAACCAAAGTAACAGCAGAAACTTAGAAACTCCTAGAAACTTCTCTTCAGATGTTTCTCTTCCCTTTCTTTTTCCTCTCGGAGAATTTGTTTATTAAGTGGTTGATTTCCTCCTAATGCATTTGAACAGTATGAAGCACAAGCAAAGGCTGCTCTGAGCACGTGAGACTCAATAGCTGTGTCGCCGATTCCAAGGCCGTAGTAACGTGTGGGACACCAAGATGCCCTGCTTCCTTTACCTAGACACATCAGGAGCTCGCGGTAGTCGCAATCAAGACTTGTGCATTACCTGACAACCCGCCTCAACCCAACCCGTGGAAATGGTCAAACATGTACATCTGAGAGAAGGCAAAACAAACTCATGAAAGTTTTAATATTTGGGGATTGTTATGGTTTCTTGGACGTATAAGCCTGGTTTCTTCCAAATTTCTCAAGTCAGTGTGCACCACGTTGCCTGATAGAGCATGTGGGTACAGACAGGATAAAAACACTGTCCCTGTCAAATAATCATTGGATTTATAAGGTGATGTTTAAGGGGGAAAGACCCCTCCAACAAGCTCTGGGAAACTGAGTCAGTCATAAATAAATCTCTCAACAGGTCTACTACAACCAAATCTGGACATTCTAACTGAGCTTTCATGAGAAATGTTATCTAAGAATCGAGGCCCTTGTCCTTTTGGCCATGATAGTAACTAGTACCTGCAACTGTGTCTACTGAGAACAAAGTGTCTGTCAGCTGAACTCAGATCCAAACAGGCCATTTACACCATTCAGCTTAGTTAACTTGTACTGGGCCAACTAATTAAGACTATTTCTGATGTGTCTTATAGAAATGAACACACAAATCACACACAAAGTCTGTGCCATTGCTCCTGCAAAACAATATATACTTAAAAAAACAAACAAACAGCAGCAGCAGAACCTTGGAAGCCAGGCATGGGGACATGCCTGCAATCCCATGCCCGGAAGGCCGAAACAGCCACGACTACACAATGACACTGTCTCAAAAACATGAATAAATAAATAAAGGAAAAAAATAAAAGATGTGGCCGGTAAAGCAATCTATAGTAATGGGTATAGGGCTGCATAAATAGATAGGGGCAGTGAGTGCAAGCAAAGAGCCACGAACTCCTCCGGTGGAACAGGACGGTTTTGTCACCTTAGCCCAATGCCTTATGCTGAAGTTTGTTGATAAACACGAAGACAGTTATGTGGCTATACACTACAGAAATAATTTAAAAAAAAAAGGACATGAGAGTATATTCTAGAGGTCACGATGAAGTAAGACTAACTTTACTACATAATCAAGGCCGTGGGCCCTTCCAGGCAAGGCGCTTGGGCCTTAGATGTCATTGCCTGGTGCTCTGTAAAACACCAGTCTGCAGGAGCCTACTAACTATTCAGCATATTAAAAAACAAATCAGGGCAAAAGACACACTGTATATATTTAGGTTTGTCCTATACCACAGTACTTGAAATAAAATATTTAAATATCTCAAAAAAAAACCAAAGGAACATAGTCCATCTCTCTATTAAAAATGCTCCACAGCAGAAAACTACAGTGAGATGGAAAAAAAAACACCCAGAAGCCAGAAGCCCCTTCTTTCAAGTCCTGCGAGCACAGTACTTAGGAGAAAATCTGGTGTGAAGTCAGCACACCTTCCCATTCAAGCAAACGTGAGTGCTCCGTCTGCGGAACCCTTTCCAAATTCAGTCGTCCCTTGGAGGGGATGCAGGTCTCCTCCTGGACTGTGCGGATCCCCTGCAGTGTTCCAAACCTGAGACGCCCAAAGAGCTTCACAGCAGTCAGTATGGACAGTCCACGGGTTCAGAACTTGTGGGGTTTTTTGGTTTTTTTTTTTTTTTTTTTTGGCCCAGAGCTTTCAATGAGGGGAGTGCCCCCTTGTGGAATTGCCTGAAAATATTGTCAGAAACCATATGATTCGTGTTAATTTTTAAAATTACTTAAGAGTAATGTAGAGCAATCTGGATGCAGATGGCTACTGCTAGAGCCGGGCACTAGGTGCATGTCTCACCCTCTGCAGACTGTTGAGCAGCTGATGAATTCAATATGGAAATAGTTCCTTTCCCTATTTCATAAAGGTCAAATATATGAAGCCATGCCAGGTAAGGTCAAGGTCACTCGTATTATTTCCTCATGATTGACTAACACAGACATCATAGTAAAGAAACAGTACAAGAAAGCCATGCACCCTGCAACATCACAGAATTGGCTGAGGTACTAAATTAAAGTGCAGCCATTTTGTGTGCCATGGGTGCTCAATAAACTCACTGATTTTAACTGGGCAAAATTATCAGTAACCTTGTCTCTAAAAGGAATTAAAAACCTTGTATGCTATGAAGGGAGTTCCCAACATGTCATGAACATCAATTTTCCTGAAGTTAGAAGTTGTCCTTTCTTAGGACTTCACATCTCACAAATGATTAGATGTGTGTCGTACACAGAAAAACATACAATTATTCTGCATTTTCATTACTTAGTGGTTAAGTGAGAGCTCTGATTTTTTTCAATTAAAGAATTCATTTACTGATAAATTCCTAACCCTCTCTTTTTCACATTCCAACAGGAGTTATACAAGTTATTACAAGTAAAATTCATTAGTAATTGTAAAAGAAAGAAAAAACCTTCAATAAATAGTATTAGCACTTCCAAAAACTCATTATGAATTCTTTAAAACAGCAGATAAGTAAAAGAGATGGCCAATCTGAACAAAAAGCCTGCCTGGCCTCCAGCTTGTCTCCTCTTTGAACATAATCACCGATTAAAATAGATTTTATCAGCACTGTGGAACTTCAAAGCCCTCAGAAAGAAAAAAGAAATTATTTGAGGAAACCTCTCTCCTAAAGAGAAACACAGAATATTCTCCAGGCTGCCTGCCTGTTTGGGGAGTTCCTGATCACATGTCCAGGTGAAAAACTATTTCCAAACTCCACCTGCTCGTGGACTCATGCCAAGCAAGTTATAAGTAGACACATTCATCTCTGTCCCTTGGTAGGCTCATCAAGAGCTGTCATGTCAGGTAATGGTACCTTTTTACCTTTTAGTCAATAAGTGTTATGGACAGTGGACTTTTCTTAAATTACACTGAAGAATTATAGGAACACAGTAGCGATTTTTGTTATACTTAAGCAGGTGAATTTCTCTCCACCACATAATTCACAGAACTCAAATTCAATAAAACATTATATGATGGTCCATTACTGCTTTCAGTTTTGAATAATCCATCTTCATTCTTTATTTTACTGGAAAATAAAATGTGGCAAAGACAGGAGGGAGGAGGAAGAGGGAGAAGCCACTAAACAGGATCAGAGCTGAACTCTGGGTTTTTTAAGAAATACATTTTCTTGTATCACAACCTTTAAATGACAGTATCCCAGAAAGGTGAACTGGAGAGTGTAAGTATAGAAGCACTGGCATTCACTTCCGGCCACAGGTTTCCATTAAAAAGACATCGGTAGATCTCAGTGAATGAATGGTATGTGCTAAAAGGTACTCTCTTCAGTACCAAGTAAATAACATATGACCATCATTCAGAAAGGGAAAATTCCCTAAAACAAGTAATTTTATAAATTTTACCATAAATTTTCAGAAATGGTAGACTTTTTTAACGTCTATGTTGACAGTCTTGAGAGGATTATCGTTTAATTTGGGAAGCCCTTTTAAGATGATGAGGGGATTCTCATGAGTTAAAACAGGAAATCCAGGGCTTAAAGTTACTCAGAGCTGTCAATGATTGAAATAATCCTCAGTTCCTAACCATGCCACCTATTACACCAGTGTTCTACCATAGTCTGCATAGGGCACAGTGTCTCTCTCTACCCAAGCAGAAGTTTGCCTTTTCACACACATATTTGACAGTAATGTCTGAACCTGGGCTGGAAGTGCACACTGGAATAAGCGCACCCCGAGCTGTGCGCCGTGGCTGCAGAGCTCTCGGCGCTACATATGCATCAGCATGTGTATTTTCGTACTCCACACTCACACCCTACTCTCACTCTGCACCTGCTTTTATTGAAATGCATACACTCTGAAATAAACACACTACATGCATTCATATGAATGTATAATCACTGAACTAAATGCAGCTGCATGTGGGCGTTTGTATGTGATTTTTAAGTATGACCACTAAAAAATACATACATGCTTTAGAGTGCAAAAGCTGGCTCTCAATGAACATCTAAATATCCACGTGAAACAACCTATATTTAAATACATAAATGAATAAATAGGCAGTTCTAAATGAGGCCCAGTATCTCCCACTGAGAAATACCAATTACTACTACATAAAGGGTTAAAGTTAAACCTGTTTATCAACAAATAATTTGGGATAGTGATTTTCTTTCTCTAAATTTCCCATCTAAAAAGTGGTACCTGGGTGAAAGTATGCCATGTTTCTATACTCAGAAAATGAACTCACTGATCCCCATGTGAACCACAGAGAACCGCCTTCATGGAACAAGAGAAATTCACCACTTACTGTAATAAAACCTGCACATAACCACAAAGGCTCCGCGTGAGAACCAAGGACAGACAGGCGGTGAGGGAGTGTGCAGAGCCTTCCCTTCATTCTTCACACTCACGCTCACAGAACACAGAACCTTGTGCTTTATGCTTTAGTACACATCCATTTGCTCACTTTTTCAAGGGCTTATCAGTAAATCTATAATCAGTGTGGTCTTTGTCTGAAGGCTTTAATTGAATTCAACAAACATTACCCAACTCTTAGGTAGAGCCCCAGTTTTTGGCCCAGGACTAAGCATTACTAGTAATTACTGTTTTACAAGTCAGAATTTCTAGAGAGTGGCCTTTGATTCACTGATTTTTTTTTTATTATTGGCCCCAACTGAACTAAATGGTCATATTAAATTTGCTAGCTAATAATGAACAGTTTTAAAGCTGTAAAGACACAGACTTCGTAAAAATACCAAGTTTTAACCTAAGACAATCCAGGGTAAAAATCACTCTTTTAAAACAGAACAGCAACGAAGAGAAAAGCAGGTGGAGATCTTGAAAACAAGCTCTGGGAGGACCCCACCAGGTCTGACCCTCAGTCTCGCCAGGGACAGCCAAACACAAGCCACAGCTGGCACCCTCCCAGGCTCAGCGACTCTGCCAACAAGGAATAACACTAAATTATTTTTGTACCAGAATTTTATTCCTATGATCATGTAATAAACAAATTGAGTCAGGCAAAGGGGGGAGGAATAAACAAACATGTAAAAACAAGAAAACTGAAAAGACATTATTGTCTCAAAGCTAAATGTTCTTCATATTTTAGTGTGCCTTGGCTAAAAATAAACACCATATACAATCTATTAATCTCTAAACAAAACAAAGAAAACCTTATAAATACTAAAGATACTATCCTTGCAGAGGATAGTGTCTCACAGGAATTCGCCCAGGAGGTAAAAGGTGTAACCTGGGGTATTTGTAGACCTCAAAGGGAATTCTAAACTGAATATTCAACTAATGCCCACAGACCAACCCAGCACAAGGTCTGTTATACAGATAGTAGTGAAATGCCACGAAGCCACACCCACTCCCCCCACTGTAGATGCCTAGTGATCTATAGTGTGATAAGAGATTTATGGCACTCAAATATTTACATTCTGGACTCACAGAAAAACAAACAAACACAAAACCCATGCTTTCTCTGGTGTGAGGTGAAGTCTGTAACGTGGGACAAAGGGCAAAGGGTACCAGAAGGAGAGGACCTTAGGTGTGGTCAAGCCACACAATATATACACAAAGGGCCATAAGAAACCACACTTTGGCTGGGCAGCAGTGGTGGTGCACGCCTTTAATCCCAGCACAAGGGAGGCAGAGGCAGGCGGATCTCTGTGAGTTCAAGGCCACCTGGTCTATGGAGGAAGTTCTAGAATAGCCGGGGATACACAGAGAAACCCTGTCTCAAACAAAACAAAACAAAACACAAAAGAAAGGAAGGACAGACAGAAAAGCAGACAGGCTACATTTTGTAAAAAGCATGTAACTCTACTACAAAAATGGGGGAAACCAAAGGAGGAGGTGTGGAGAAGAGGAGCAAATCACGGAGGAAGGCAAGCTAAGAAATGTCTGCAGAATTAAATTAAACCACTATTAAGCTGCACAATATCAAAAAAGGTTGAAGACCTTCAACAAAACACATTAATATATTTAAGTTTGGTACAAACGGAAACACGGAAAAAGACCTAGGCTAGACACTTCACCTTCTGTCAGTAACAGCTACCTTCCCATGACGAGAACACGGACAATGCCAGTGTGTGCGCTGTTAGGGGCACAGCACGGGAAAGAAGGGACAGAACAGGCACCACCAAAATGGTGACAGCGGTGAGCGCGGAGGAAAAGAACATGAGCCTGGAAGCGAAGGAAGGAGGAGGATGCAGAACAACAGAACAACACTGACCTGAGTTCTGTTAAAAGCCACGCGTGCAAACACTGCCTGGGAGATTCCCGCTCGTTTCAGCTCGTCCCGCACCCACTGGTAGATTTCTGAGGAGACCTCCGTATTCGTTGAAACCTGCTGCTCCAAAGGCTTATTCATGGACCTACTGACAGGGGGAGGGTGGTTCAAGTACTGCTGGTTTAAGGACTGCTGGGCTAGGAGTCTGTTCACGGCATACTGCTGGTTAAGCAGCTGGGCCATCACCAGCTGTTGGTTGACCAGCTGAGGACTGATAGGTGTTGACACAAGCCCAGGGTGCAGGTTCGGAAGAGGGGTCCGGACAGAGGGCTGGCTGCCATGGGAGAGCTGTGCAGGAGATGGCGGCTGCTCAGCTGTGTTCCCTGGGACCGGCTGCTGGCCAAAGTTGACATGGTTGGTGCCTTGCTGGGACAGTTCAGACAGACTATCCATTTCAACTAAAGTAGGACAAAAGGAAAATCAAGTTCAGATAGCAATGAAGAAAATTTCTGATCACTTCCTAATAAAAGAAATATAAAGAAATCAGCAAGCAAAGAGCATACTGAGGAGTAATGATGCCAAGATAATTTCAGGACACAACTTTCTGGGCCATCATTGTGTTTTCCTCTCCAGACAATTCGATACTCTTAGTGAAGAACAACACTCCTTCTGTTGTTTTGAAATATATCTTAAGAGTTAATGCAGTGGTTCTCAACCTGTGGGTCAAGATCTCCTTGGCAAACCTTTATTGCCAAAATTATTTATGATTCATAACAGTAGCAAAATTACAGTTATGAAGTAGCAACAAAAATAATTTATGGTTGGGGATCATCATAATATGAGGAACTATATTAAAGGGTCAAAGCATTAGGAAGGTTGAGAACCACTGATTTAAGACATAAAATCTACTATAAACACATTTTTAATGTTTGCTTTGGGGTCAAACTATTACTGGTTCTCAGTTATAAGCACTAGAAGGCTTATAACCAACGGCTGTTTCTTTTAAGATGGCCTCAAAAACATCGCTCGCTTAATGGCAACAAAAAACCGTGAGCTAAATTAAAATCAAATAACTAAACCACGACTAAAAAACAACTAGAGAAAAAATTGCAAATACTTCCGTATTATATTAACTCCAGCAATCCAGACAAAGAAGGAAGTAGTCTACAAAACCAAGTCATAATAAGGCGGGCATAACAGCTGGCTGTCACTCTTGTATCACTGGGGTCTGTTTCATTTAGGTCCAACCATGGACACATAAGGATTTCAGCAAATACTTCTCAGGATAAAGCAAAGACGTAGAGTAGAGCAAGCCAGCATACCCAGTGTGGCTAAGGCTCCAATGCTTTTAATAGAAGTGTGGTTCTCACCAGCTGCTAAGGACGGGGCAGAGAGCTGTCCTAGCACAATAGTGAGGCTGTCACAATTCTGCAATTTATTTCCACCTACCCAGAATGAATGTTTCTCTCTTGGCTAGAACACTTGTGTGGATTGGCTGAGAGTCAGCTCTAAGTGTGTCAAATGCTGTATTGCTGCACAGGAGGGACTAGAGGGAACTGTGACAGAAACAGGTAAGCCTTTTCAGCCGTCCACACTTCTCATGGACAGGCTCGACTTGGATTTTAGTCACCATTTTTCTTTTCATTAAAGATGCATATTTTATAATCAGAGAGACTGGTCATACTCCTATGCCCCATGATATGTGCAGACTCTAACCAAGAATGGGAAGAAACCTTCAGTTTCTACCAGTGATATCAGCCCAAGCGGGCCATTCACATGGAACAGGAATTCAAGCAATTATTCCCAACTTGATGCATTGTCTTCATTACAGCCCTAAGCTATAAAAGCAAAGAATCTGTTTTGGTAGATGGATGGCCTTTCTTCAAATATTAAAAGCTAAAACATGCTCAAAATTCGGGTTTCTTGTCTCTAAGTCTTTAGGAAAAGTTATTACTGTTGTTACTATTAAATGAATAGAATGGTGATAAACAAAGATTTACAATAGGGCATATGGCTTTGTATATGAAACACTCCATTCCTGTTTAATTTCAAGATTATTATGTATTTGGAAGGTACAATGTATGAAAGGTGGTACATTAACCTTAACCACAGTGGTTGCTCCCATGAGCACTAACTGATTCACGAAGAGAAAGCGCCGTTCTCCCACCGCTCAGCTACAGCATGCAACTGTGACCAGTTGTTTTCCACCTCTGCTCATCCTGATGTGTGTCTTGTGTAACAAATGCTGACCTACCGCAGCACGCTCAGAGAGGGCGCTACGCTGGAGCTGAAAGTGCCTACCTATGGGGTCTGGAGCCATAAAAACCACTCCAGCTCAATGGTAAAAACCAAAGAGTGTTTAGTGAGTCAAAGACAGTTGAATCCTGTTTAAAAGCCTTTGTGAAAACAACCCCTTTCTATTTTCTGCAAACAAAAGCAAAAATCCTTAAAGCATGATTATCTCTGTGAGAAATCACAGCTGATATTAGTTATTCAAGGCCTGGTTAGGGCTTCACTGAGATGTTACAAAATGACAGCTCTCCTCCTCACGCCTCGATTTCCTGCATGTCTGACAACCGAGTCAGTGTGGCTGATTTAAACACAAACATTTATTGAATTTAATTATCTCATTATACTCATACCCACTCCCCCACCCCCAAAGAAACATCCTAAATTGATCTCTAATTGGGCAATCAAAAGATCTGGCTTTCGATGTGACTTTGATAAACCCCCAAATGACATGCTACCTTGGCAAGGCAAGGGAATGGGCTTTTTCCTTTTTTTTTTTTTTTTTTTTTTTTTTTTTGCTTACCCATCATATCCTTTGTCTTCTTGAAATGTTTGTACCACCTTCCAAATTCTTGACATTTTGCTGCCGAGACATTTGCATAGTACGTGCTGTTCACAATGGAGGAGATCATACTCTGTGTGGAGAGGGAAGAACATGTATAATACAGCATGGCACAAGGTGGGTACCACAACTTCAGCTGTGGGAAGCTGGATCTGCTTTCAGTGTTTCTAAACCAACTGGGACCAAAGCTTCAGGTTCTTAGGTTCCATTAAGTAGATCATCAAATGCTTATTTAAGTAGCAAGCAGTAGCCTACACACCAGCACTCTTTACCCATCCTTCATCCACACCATCCGTTCCTCACAAATGTGTACCAATCCCAGTCAGATGATGCCAGGACTGAAATTTAGAAAGGTAGGGTATTTTGTAGCACAATGACTGAACCTGGCATGTTTGTGAGCCATGGACACTGCCTGGAAGCTGGAAGCTCATCTGAAACGTAGGCCAGGGCCCGAGCTCTGACGGCCCTCAGCAACACCTGCCTCTCACCAACACTCCCCAGCACAGTCAGGCACAATCAAGCAGGAGAAATCATTTTTTATTTTCATGTTCACTGTATGGATCTCAGCTGCTGGTGAGTTAACAGTGCTCAGAGGTCACACTTAAGAGGCAAACTATCTCAATAGCCTTTCTCAGAAGACGAGCATCTTCAGACTTGATTGCCGGCTTTATCTTCTAGTAAAGCTTGAATTGTGAATTTTAAATGACCAGAAAATGTTTAAATATATACATTTCATGCTAATTAACATTTTAAGAGACCCATTCACAAAAAGAAAAGAGAGAGAAGGAAAAAAAAGAAATGTCTGCCATTTTCTCTTTTAAAAAAAGCTTGAAGAGCTGGGCATGGTGATGTCTGCCTTTAAACCCAGCACCCAGGAGGGAGAGCTGGGCATGGTGATGTCTGCCTTTAAACCCAGCACCCAGGAGGGAGCGCCCGCAGATCTCTGCCGAGTCCTGAACTTGTAAGTTTCAGCCCAGTTCACACTACATAGTAAGACTCAAACAAAAAGGCACTGGCAACAGTCAGCCTTCCAATAAGTAAAAATGGAGACAATGATGTCAATGTATCACTAAGGTTTAAAATAAAAAATACACAACCACATTTCCATAAAACAAAAGCATATTTTCCCAGATAATTTTGGTCACAGTAATTGCTGTCACTTAATTCCTGCTTCATCCACAGTTGCTAGTAGCTAAACTAACTCTCTATTGAGTCTTAGGAGTGAGACTGAAGCACCAACTCTCCTGGTCCTGGGAGTAGAAACCTAAGAGCTTAAATTTCAGACCTACTTGGCCTACAGAGAAACAGCTTACAGAAGGCTCCATTGTTGGGAGGCAACGAATAACCAGAAAAGCCAGTTTGGGGACAGTTTTATATCATTATCTTCTTTAAGCTACTTCAAATGTAAAGCTCTTTGGGCTATTATTAACTCTGACATCCATCATCACGTTAACTTAGTAGCACACATTCCTGTAATGTGTAAGTTTGGGGGTCCTCTAAAGAAGTGGGAGCAATGCAAATGCCGGAGTTGCATTATTTATGCAAAATACAGCTGTCTCTCCAATGAGGCACCATGATAGCTTTTTCTCCCCACACTTTCTACTTTATCGTCACTTTTACATTTTATTTCTCTAAAAAGACATTCTTAATGTGCTCGTGAAGCCCTGCCATTAATCCAATAGCTTGCAATTTCACTAAGAGCCTCCCCCAGTCCACAGTGCAAAAAGACACTTAGCAAGTTGCCAAACCAGAGCCAGAGGATGACTACCTGACAGTTAGCAATCTGCCGGCTTCCATCTCACTCTACCGTAATAATGGATCAATAATGTTAGAGCCTAATAAAATGACTGAGATCACTGATAGATAATAGTGACTGCAGGTGGACGGCAGCTCATGGTCTTCTACTCTGGCCCAACTTCTAAAAAAAAAAAATATTACTTTTTACCTAGATATTCTGACACTTTCCTATGTTAATAGAGCACAGCATGGAAGGTCACATATTTAGAAATAAATATACAGGCTTCCTAAATTCTGTAGAGGTTTTCAATAAATACCCAGTCTACTTTGTCCCCTTAGTTCTAGATATTACATTTGTTTGTTGCTGTACTGGCTGTTATGAAGAACACAAAGAGGGGTCAGACATAGCCTCTGTCTAATAAGTTTGTCGCCTATTAGGAAGTAGGTGATGTACTAGATCATTTCAATATAATGTGACTCTCTGCAGCAATGGTGGGGGGAAGGGAGAATGCATAGTGTGAGGGAAATACATTCTGAAATACTTTAATAAAGTTCAAGCTCATATGCGAAAGTGCGATGCAATTCATTACTCCCATATGTGGAAAACAGCATCCATACGTGATGATGGCCCCGTCATCCCAGCTTCCACTGTCCACGCTTAGCCCTGATCTCTAGTGTGCATCCTAAGGTGATTTTACCATTTGGCAGAGGACCCTCTGTCCCCCTTCACTTCCTTACTCCATCATTGGGCTTTATTATTGGTAATGCAGATCTGTCAAAGATGCTTTCGGTGGGACCAGTGCGATGGCAGAGCAGCAAAGTGCCCGCCGAGTCTGACCAACCCTCACACAGTAGAGGACTGACTCCCAGACATTGTCCTGAACTCCTCACACACCCGATGATACACAACATGTGTGCACACACGCACACACACGTACAAACACCAAAGAATTAGGATGTTTTAAATAACAGATACGATTTTCAAAATCATGTCTCTGTGTAGACGTGGGTGTGTGGAAACCAGTTTTCTTTCCTAATCTCTCTACCATATTTTCAGAGACAGTCTCTCACTAAATCTAGAGCTCAAGGATTCAGCTGACTAGCTGGCCAGTTAGCCACAGGGGTTCTCCTGGTCCAACTCTTAGTAGTGGAATCACAAGCTGCTAGGCCAGGCTCCTTATGGATGTGCTGGGAATCCATGTCAAGTCTTCATGCATGTGCAACATGCACATCACCAACTGAGACATCTATCCCCACAGAAATGTTCCTAGGAAAATTGAAGGATGCACTAACTAAATGTGGTAGCGAGTCAAGAGACAAGGGCAAACAGTTTTTGTTTTTGTTCAACCTCTCAGCTCAGTGAAATGAAATGGGGTGCATTTCATAGCAAGTATCAGGAAGACAGACTCAACCCTTCACCCCTGGACATAGTCCCATGGCTCCTCCATTCTGCCTAAGAGCTGTTCATCATTCAGGCTCTATGGCTTCGAATCTGCCAGGCCTTCCCACCTTCCCGAATCAAAGCAATGTGAGCCACGGCAACTAGCACTTCCTACACTGAGCATTTCTTCTAGACTTATCTCAAAACAGCCTGGATGCTCAGCACAAAGCTGAACACACGTAGGGATGGGAGAAGGCCAAAGAAATAAGGCACTTCTTTGGGTCACTGGAATGTCCTCCTCCTTTTACCCTCCAACGTCAAAGGCAACAGCATTATTGCCAAGTGAACTTCTAAAGCCCAATCTCTTAAGCTACAAATACCTTTCTTCAATAATTTGCAAGAGATCCCTCTCCAGGTTTTTCAAACCAACCCACAGATGTCTCCAAAGAGGCTGCTGGTGGTTGCTGCTCTGCTCCCTTGGTATCTACTTATATGAGCACTTTCAAATACACAATTTCTGTGGCAAGTTTTCTAGTCAGTCAGTGGCCAGTAGTGTAAAAACATCAACATTCGAGGAGTCAATCCAACTGACTAAATTCTGATGCTAGAAATTCCGAGTTCAAATGTTGCTGCAGGGCACACCAACCAAAACACAGGCCGAGGATCCCAGTGTGGGGAGATACAATTTAAAAGTTGGCAGAAATTGGCTGTGGGTCTCCTAACCCCTGTGTGACACGATATTCTCATCCTAGGCGCCAAGTTGTAAGCTTTTCTAAGATCCACAGAGCACATGTCTACTCCCTATGAGGAGCTTGGCTCTTTCCGAGTCTGCTAAAGTTCCGATCTGTAAGGATGCCATCTTCCCAGAAACCCCAGCCCTCTAGAAGGATACCATCTGCCACGGGCTGAGCCTCCTTTTCAGCCAAATACATTATTTATAACCTTTCTAATTGTGAAAAGGTAAGGGTGGAATTTTTCTAAAGCCTGACTTACATATTGTTGGAACATTCTGAACCTTTGCTCGAAAATCTGCAGGTCTCTCAATGTGAAAAACAGAAAAACACAAGGAACTGGTTGAAGTTACATAATTTTCCCAAATGTTATCTTCCAAACCCCTGCTAGGGAGTCACACACACTGTAGTGTGTGTCTATAATGCGCTGGAAAATGGAGGAAGGGGGCCTGACTGTCCCCTTGGCCATCTTAGTGGCCAAGGGGACTTGTTTGGAAGAAGGGCAGCCTTCACAAGGACAAGATTATCAACCTGGAAGGGGCTGCAATCTGATTACCCTTAAAACTGCTTTGTTGTGCCTTTAACAACCCCCCTCAAAGAAAAAAAAACACCCCAAAACAATGCTAATCAGGTTATTCAATCATTTAAACCAAAACTGTTCATGCTTTTCTGCCAAATCAACCAACCACAGCAAAATCTGTTATCTCTGATTGCTCAGCTTCCAGTCAAAAAAAAAAAAAAAAAAAAACCAGTTAACCCCCACTATTCCAAAAGTTTTCCAAAATACCCAGAAGCAGGACAAGCTGGGGAAAGGGAGGAGGCCAGGCCTGTTTTACAGCGGGGGGCTGCTCAGCATTTGCCTGTGACAATGCTCCTAGGAGCCAGGCAGCTAGCAGCTCCCTGGTGTTTCTGAGGTCTCCATGATGGCCTCGTGCTTCTGCAGTGGCTTTTTAAGCAGGAATGCCTATGTGGGGATCCTAACTTGCTTGGGACTTGGGTCTGGGCTAACTGAGATGGGAAGAGACAGATGCAGCTTCTACAAAATGGTGGCTCACCCATGTTGAAAGCTTGCCGGCTCCTTCAGCAGACAGGGCAAGGGCTACCACATCTTATTTACACAATTATCTAAATACGATTAAACAGCTGATGGACAAATATTAAACTGGAAAATGTATAGTCATTTCAGCTTAATGTAATCCTCTTTCTGTAAACACCCAAGATGATTTTTTTTCCAACCAGAACAGTCCTGACATCTCATAAGCCTAAGGGTGAATAGCAAGAGATTGTTTTTGATAGTTATAAATATTCAAAAGACATGCAGACCATCTGCTTTCATAATACAGGTAAAGCAAGACTGAAATGGTGGCTGCTGTATAAAAATGATTCTTTTAACAAAGTCTTCCTCTCCTCGAAACTATAAAGACAGATGTCAAAAACTGTTTACACAGAGCAATCAGGAGCGTGTAAAATGTAATATTCCTTTTACACACAGTGCTTGCTAAAGAGGTTTTTTTTTTCTTTTTCTTCCCATCTGTGTGTTGCAACACATTTCTACAAGTTAAAAACATTTTTTTTTTCAAACAGAGATCTCATGAATACCCAAAAACATGCGATCTGGTTTCTGAATGCTAATTAATTTCAGCTAAGGAATGGGAGTATCTTTCCCTGTAGGAAGGAATCTAGGTTTTGAATTGGAGATCTCCACAGGTTTGATTCTGTGAGGCTAATCTCATGGTTTTCCATCACCTAAAATGTATTTATTTGTTCTACCCATGTTTGAAATGAAAACACATCATGGCTAATGTCTTTGACATAAGGTCGAAAATACTGTTATCTGAAAGAAATACCTACACGTGGAAAATATACAAAAACAAGAACAAAAAAATGAACTTTAATTCCTGTCCAGTCTGAATGCTGTGGGAAACTGACGTGTTATTTTCAGTGCTAGAACACTAATCTTGACAGAACTTTTATTTATTTATATTAATGGCAAGGGGGTATTAAACATAACTTTTTTTATCTATTACATTAATGCAAGGAGGAATTAAACACTTTTTGTAATTTTCAATGAAATGAACATTTTCTCAAACAATACACTGAACTAACTGCCAGCTCATTACTATTTCCTGTTTTCTTTTCTTTCTTTCTTTCTTTCTTTCTTTCTTTCTTTCTTTCTTTCTTTTTTTTTTTGAGAAGCACAATTTCCCAAGAATGTGTCCCTCCTCCTAATGCAACACCTGACTACCTATGGCTGAAATTTTCCTAACAGTTCTTTATATATCTGTGAAAAATTCAAAAGTCAGACTTGAACTTGCCATCAAACACAGTTGAATCAGCTCTGTATACAAGTCCTGTTGTGACAGAGACTCTCTGTTAACGGAGTCCTGTTTGAACCCTCAGGCTATAACACCACATACAGGGTCTCTCCTGTGGGAGGGCAGCAGGGCCTGAGCATGCCGGAAGTGAAGAGCCAGGACCCATCTGGTATGAGGGTGGGAAGGACGGAAATGGGCTTCCATTTATGACAGCAAGTGACAGGATCACGAAGTGCATGCCATACTCTCTAACGTGCGTGTTAGCTGACGCCCCCCAATTCGTCCCTCTGGAGTCTCTACTACCCTCTAAGCTATTCTCTTGGGAGACACAACCAAAGCACATCTGAAATCTGATTTGATAAATTCTCTTGAAGTCCAGCTGTCAAAGTCTGGGCTCTTGTCATTCTTGATCCTGGTGCCTGGAAGTGGGGTTTTCTCCCAGAGAAGTCAGGACACATCACCAAAAATGAAAAGTCATTATAAAGTTCTGAAGGAAGACCAAAGAAGTGAAAGAAAACACACCCATCCCTACTCTCATTTCCCCCAAATGTATTTTCTAAAGGTGAAAACGTCATCATTTTGCAAAGTGCAGATATCTTAATTACCTAATAGCACAAGCTGTAGCTTTCAAAGAAAATGCTGGTGCAGTTACTCTGTTTCTTCCATATAATTAAAGTAATTTTATACAAACTCCAGATAATATAACATTTGACCAAATTCTCCATCCAGTCCTTATTTCTTCTACTATAAAACCTTAAGCCACTTACATAAATATGCAAAGAGCTTAAATAGCAAAGTATTTGCCAAAAGGTATATTATTGGTATTAGTAATAAGGGTATAGAATATTTCAACAGAAGTGTAAATAATATAGAAAACTGAAAGGTAACCATCACTGTTCCAACCAGTGTTGAGAATCTGTGAGGGGATTGTCTTTCCAGACACACCAGGGGAGAATCAATTGTGCAATGCACACATCACTCTCAAGCACACCCTGTACACACATCTCTAACTAGAGCTGTGTTTACAGGAAGCTTAAAGCCACTTAACATCTTGCTTGTGATATTATTAAAAATATAAATGTTATTGGGTTAAGTATCATATCAACCTAAGTAGACTTTACATGAGCACTTCCTTTAGATATGCCTGCATCTGGGTAAATCTGATTTAGATAAACCTGAAACTCTGCTCATTTAAACACTGGAGGGATGTTTGATTATTCCTTCTCTGATGCCCTGTGTGAATGTATGAGAGGCTCATCTTTATAGAAGAAACAATTTCTACTACCTGAACTTAGAAGAGAAAAATCATCGGACTCATTATTAGCTCCTTGGGTCTAACATGGAGCATTTTCAAAACACTGTAAAGCATGAAGTAAAAACAAAAACTCCAGGCTTTTGAATAATTCACTTTTCCCAGCAGAAAGACTTGTGCTAGGCTCGGAAACTGTCCACAAGAAGCTCAACTCTCTTTCTCTCTGCATTCTTTCTTCATATGAACACTGTTAGATTTGAAACCACATTGCTTAAACACTGAGTGTATGTACATGGGGGGGGGGCAGGACCTCAGTAAACCTTTGAGCAAACCCTTGTCATTCCCTGACAAAGTAAGATCTGACTTCCAGTCTGCCTGAGCTCCACTATGGGGTGTACATTCTGCATTCTCCTATGATTGTTATCTCACAGGAAACTAGGAAAGGAAGTTTGCCCTTGATGTCCATGTTTTGCTTAAAACTCTTAGCTCTCAGACAAGATTTCCCACAACTATGTAAATGTAAACCAATGTCACCTCTGGATTAAACATAAAGGAAAGTAACAGCACTGATCTGGCTTCATCCCTATCAATGTTAGAAAAATCCTTCAGTTTAGGAACAATGCCGTTGGTCATTACCTCAAAGTGAAATAACCCAACGACACTGGGATGGACTGCATGGCATACATTTGCAGTTCCAAGTGCAGGTGACTCCAGACCTTCACACAGCCAAATGTAGATTGGACATTTAGAGCTTTAAATGACGTCTGCCATGCCAGACACTGGCTTTAGAGCAGCCACAGGAGTGAGGTGAGGCCTCCAAGTTGGCAGCATCAGCACCTGTCAGTAAATCATTGGGCTGTTATTGAAACCCACCCCACCCCCTGATCTTTCCCTTAAGAAAATGGACAAATGGAAGTAACAGTTAAAAGAAAAGGAAAATGTGGGTCTTGAATAGGGCACAGTTGAAACTACCCTGAAAAAACTAACGTGCATGTAATGTTAGAAATCTGTCAACGAAGCTCGTGCTTCACTGTGATATACGGTCAGCTCATTTTTAGCAGTCTTAGGACTCCCAAGACTACCGTTCTGCTTAAAACCAGGTAAGTGCTGCCACCTCTGCAGAACACAAATACCAGGTAACCCGTAATGCAATAAGCTCTCCTAAGCAAAGCTCAGGAGTCATTTGCTCTTGGTTAGGTAAACTTCACAGGCAGAGCTAAGTATAATCGGGAAACAATTTGCAAAGTAGGATACTGCAGACAAGAATGTCTACAAAGCTCTTCCAATACAACTGCTAATATCACCCATAAAATAAATGTACAGCCATCATCTGATGATGTCTTAGTGCAGCAGAAATTCCTAAATTCTTGCAATGTATCAGGATCTGTGACTGCGGGAATGGGTAAAGATCCTGGGGCCTGTGCAATGCTCAGCAGGGAAGGCTCTGAGAGCCTGAGCACAGCCCAGCATCCATGCGCTGGGAAACGAGTTGTTTTCTGACCTCCACATAAATACCATGGCATGATCCTGCCTCAAAAAAAAAAAACCAAAACCCCGATTTGGTCTACTGACAGTCAATTTCAGTCAGCTCAAGTCGTCCCAGGACAGCCTGGAGTGCTGGAGAAGAGGGTGAAGTCATTAATGAGGTAACATCCTCTTTGACACTGTTGTCTAAGGTATCAAATCTGTTTAATTTGCAAATCAACATAAATCAATAACAGATTTAAAGACTGAAGAACACAGTTTCTATACCTCCTCACTTTCATTAAAAATGTCATAACTTTATAATGATTTTAAAGGTGATGCTAAGAGTATTTGTTAAAGTTTTGAATGAATTATATATATGATCCTTTACTTTTTCACAAATGAAAAGTTTTTGGTTGTTTACATTAATAAAAAAAGAAAAAAGCCTGAATCAAAATATATCTAGCAACCCTTTTCTTTTTTTTCTTTTCCTTTCTTTTTTTTTTTTTTTTTTTTGAGACAGTTTCTCTGTAGCTTTGGACCCTGTCCTGGAACTCACTCTGTAGATCAGGCTGGCTTTGAACTCACTGAGATCCTTCTGTTTTTGCTGGCATTTAAAGCATGCACCACTACTGCCTGGCTGTTTTTGTTTTTGACAGTTTCTTTGTGTAGCCATGGCTGTCACAGCGATCGGCCCACATCTGCCGCCAGAGCGCAAGGATGAAAGGTATGAGCCACCATTGCCTGGCTACAAGCTATTCTTAAACCATGTGATGCACAGAAATGTGATTTTAAGCCACTCATGCCATTTGGACGAACAGCTCAACTTATTGTCCACTTTTGAAATGAGAATTAACCATTGCCCAGGATTTTAGGGTGCTAATGCTCACAGCAACAACACATCCCCTCCCTCCTCTCCAGAGGAAATTGGGGCATGGAAAGTCAGTTGCTCCCATTTCTGGCAGTCATGAGGCCTGAGCTAGTTCACTACACTGACGGAGGACAGGCTGTGGTTACAGAAGCACATATGTAAAAAGACAGAAGAGAGCAACTGAGGAAAGCCCTGCTCTGAAGCCAGTCGGCAGTAACCTGGGCATGAACACACAGGCAGTTCCTGTTGGGACAAGTCACAAAGCTCACACCTCTGTCAGTCCGGCCCCACAACTCTGATATTTTTAGAGCAAACACTAGATGATGGGACACACGTGGGACAGTCAGAGGTGCCTAAAAATGAGAGGCCATGTTGTATTTCACAAATAAGAATGAGATCTCAACCAGTAGTGGCAATTAAGGCTGCAATTACTTACCATCTAAGGTATCATCTGGTTTGCATCTTTAACGCCTGGGAGTAAGCTAATAAATTAGATTAGCATTTCTATGAAAAACTATTACAATATGAAAGAACTTTTCTAATGAAATTGATGACTAAAAAGAACAAAGTATTACAGTGAGAATGAAGAGAAAGAAAAAGACAGCAGAAAAGGATCCTCCGCTACAAGGGAGAAAAAGACAGCGGAAAGGGATCCTCCGCTAGGAAGGAGAACACAACGGAGAAAAAGTGGAAAGCGATCCACTACAAGGGAGAGCTCTGCAACCTCATGCTCAGGCCATGATGGCGTGGGCACCACAAAACAACAGTGCGCATTAGATCACAGTCTGTCTCTCTTTCTTTTTTGAGAAAGGGTTTTCTAGAACTCGCTCTGTAGACCAGGCTGGCCCTGAACTCAGAGACCTGCCTGCCTCTGCTTCCCCAATGCTGGGACTAAAGGTGCCCACCATCCAGCCTACAGTCCTCTTGTATTTCTGTAGCATCCTTCATGCACACATCCCAGGGTGTTTTACAATCATTATGAGTTAAAATTAAAACCAAAGCACATACAATTCCTAATAGAACTGTTTTAAAACTGCTAAAGAGAACAAATAACTTTTAAGTCTAAATTTAAAGTCCCAGCAGCCAGCGTGTTCCTTGTCTCAATTGGCAGCGAGCTGCAGAACCAGGCTGCTGCTCCCGTTATGGTAAAGGCTTGCTTGTTTCTTTATACTCAGAGTATGTTATCGTCAGGCGGCTTCCCAGGAAAGAGGCAGAAACCAGTTTGTGTATCTGTTTGATTATTCTGAACTGGAGGAGTTTGTTAGGGGTCCAAATCTGGCACTGAACTAAAGTGCATTTAACAAGCAAACCCGGATAAAGACCAACTTGCAATTTCAATACCAAGATGGAAAATGCTCAAGAACTGTCTCAAACTAGTTCTGTTTAACAAGGAAATTAGCTTGATTAGCACGATTTGGTTGTCAGTCTTTTCTCTTAACAATTAGAAAGTGGTGTTTAATTGCCATTCTCTCAGACTGAGTCTTTTCTTAAGCCTTCCAAAGCTTAAGAAGGCAAGGAGCCATGCTCTCATGATGCGGTTTTTCTCCTGTGTTAGTGATTCTAAGGTCAAAGGCAACCTATTCATAGGTTAAAAAAAAATCTGTTAGGTGAAAATGAAATATCTACACATTACTACACACATGAAACTGGCATGGCTTGAATTCTTCATACTTCACTGTTGTGAAGATGGAGCCAATGAGATATTTGAGGTCAATTCTTTTACATTAGACCATTTGTTAAGGCCAACTTTTAGGATTAAGAGATTTGAAGGGTGGAGAAAACTAACCAAGCTACTATAAAATTCTACCTATCTAAATCATCTATGAATGAGACTCATTAAAAAAACAAAAAACAAAAAACAAAAAAAAACTTGCAATTTGGGGGATGTTTTCTTGTAGTTTAGACATACTGTAATATTGCTAAATGGAAAAAGTGATGCCCTGACTGGTTTAAATGGACAAAACGTTAAATTATGAAAAATGAAAAGTTGTGCCAATTAACATAACTACAGAGAGCTAACTTGTCAATTACATAATGCAGCCCACCACTGACAATGGTGGTTACCAATTAACAATCAAATAACAGCTTATTAGTTTATCAAGTAGTTCAGCATCTGGCAAAGCAAATACTAATAGCAAATATTAATAGGCAGATTTCCCTCTGTGAGTTCAAGGCCAGTGTGGTCTCATAGTGTCAGGATGATATAGGGAAACCCTGTCTCCAAAAAATAAAAATAAATAAATAAACAAACAAATGGCAGATTCTAAGGTTACTAGGATTGAGGGAACCTTTGGAACTCTAAAAAGAAGAAAAAGTCATCCAGGGAGCTGCCCTCAAAGGAGCATGGTGCTCAGCCACAGATGCAACTGCAACCTGTGCAGCAGACATCAAGCAGAAAACCGTTAACTGCTCTTACATTCTTGTCCATCATGGAGAGCGCACCTGGTGACAAAAGGCTTGCATCCTGAAACAAATCTGAGAATGTAACTGCCTACCAGACCCAACAAAAATGCTAAACTTCAACAGTGGGCTCCAAGTCAAAAGGCCATCCTGGGCTCAACCACACATACTGACCCTGCGGATGGGAAAGGCTGAAGGGACGTGGCCAGAGCTGACAACTGTATACTCAGAATTCTGGATCTTCCCAAATACAGTCTTATCCAGCAGATACCCCTACCCTCACCACCTTACGACTTAAACCACTCCCCATGCCCTAAAACAGTCAATACACAAAAACCAAAGACACACAACCCATGTGGGAGAAGATTCTCCCCAGCTGGAATAAAGGCAGTGGATCCCTTCAAGTCCGTACCAGAACTCCAAGAAAGAAACCTGGAACTACCTTTATCTGTGTATGTGATCAAAAAGACCCTAGGTTTACCTCCTGGGCTCTGATTTGGAAATTATCATTGCCATGGGCACCCATCCAAACAGTCTGTGCCCGAGGTTCCTCATCTAAACATGGGGCTAGAATTCTCTGCTACTAAGAGAAAGAGTGACATTAGGTGCATCAAAAGCACCACAGAGTTAACTATACATGACTTTTTCAGCTACTTAGAAGGATGCCTGATACACCGGCAGCCTGTCAATATGTTTTAAAAGTTTAATATATATTTTGGAATGAACAAATGTATTAATATGTGAATATATTTCATAATGTTATGTGAAATGTGATATATGAATACTGATGATATCCTCAGGAAATATGACTATTAATATTTTAAAAGTTAAGAAAGATGTCATTTTAGTTCATATAAATACAAAAAACAAAGTACAGGGTTTTTGTTTTGTTTTTAGAAAAAAAAACGCTGTATTCACTAGATTCAGTGTTATCTACTGATGGAACACCAAGTGAGTTGTTTATCAAATGCTTGTGGAGATTTTCAAGGCTCCAGGAACCAGCCTACTCACAGGCTAACTGTCAGGAGGAAAAGACAGCATTTTGCAAGCAACTAATAATAATAATAATGATGATAATTTTAAAATTCAAGATATCTTGACAGTTGCAGTCAGGAGAAGGAGATCTGGGAAACTGTTTCTATCGTGTGGTTTTCTAGACGGGGTATTCAAGCCTGTTCTGTGTCTTTGGGAACCGAAAATAAAAATGGCAATTCTCATTCACTTTACAAGGACATGGCTAGGAGTTATATTTTCTCCAGGTAAAAATGAAACAGACAGCAGTTCCAAGGCCTGAAATACTGGGATGTGTGCAGATGTGACGGAGGAGGAGAGGTTTAAACACTCCACGAAGCAGACCGAGATAAAATCAGGGCCATCTGACCTCAGCATCTCTAGAAAGAAACATTAATTAGGCAGAAATAAGAATTGACTTTTTACTTATGGTACCTTTAGCAAAATTTGTCCTTGTAGCAATGTATATATTCATCTAATGTTTGATTGGATTCAGTATCTAAAACTCTAGGGAAAACAAGCAACCAATTTAATGTTTTATTGTAAATCAAAATATTTACTTTTATAACTCCCAATTTACATCCGAAGCCCATAACCCTCGAAAGTTTCATGACAACAGGCTTTTCTGTCCCAGACTCAGACTGTTTTCTTCTATGTAGCTGCCATTCAGAATGCAACAGCCGACCTATCTAACCACAGCCACTGAAAAACGCAAAGGCAACAACAAAGCATCCAATCTCGGATCTATAATGAGCTAAGCATTTTTAACATCCTAGAACACTTTACAAAAATAAACAAGCACGTGATACAGAGAACTTAATACACACGTGTCACTCTGCTTCGGCAGATTTATGGTAGGAAAGTACTAACAGACAGAAAGGCATGAGCTGTAAATCACGCCACACACCACTTACGGAATCCCTCTGCAGCTGGAGAAACCCTTAGAAATATTAGCAGAGTAAACACTGTTGTATCAAAACCTAAGCACCCATTGTAAAAATCATCACCTATTTTTAAACTTACCATTGGGCAAGGACACGGATAGAGCAAATCAGGACTCAGATCAGTCATTAACCAGCACTTTGAGTTCAATCTATAGGGACACCAGCTCCCAGTGTCAAAGGTGAAGCCAAGGGTTCTAAGAACCCAGGATCAACTGGACATTTGCTTAGCTTCTAGTATCAGCTGATCCTCCTGTGAGTGCCTGAGTCAGGGCTTGTTCCCCAGGCAAGTTCTAGTAAGACCTAATCCTGATCCCTCCCACCCCCTTCTCTTCCAGCGATAGATTTTCAACCTAACATGTTATTTAGGGATCCTGTAACCATTCTTGTTACTGAAATATTTAAATATATTAAAACAAAACCCTTCACCTTTCTTTTTTAACTATTTAACAAAACTTTTTAACATATTTAACAAAACCCTTAAAGTCCATAGCGACATATTCCTATTAAATAATGCACTAAATGTTCTCATGAAAATGAATCAGAAACCGCATGGGGAAGCAGGGTGACAGCACCTCTGGGCATCAGGCTGCTTTTTGTACGTGAACGGTATTTATTTGCTTTCTATCAGCAATCTCAAATACAAAAGGAAGAGCGGTTCTGACAAGCTCTGTATATATTTTGGGTGTAGGTGTAGGAAGTCCTTATCACTCATCCTTCCTAGCTTCACCATGAAACCAAGAGGGAAGGAGCTACTCATGCCAACATGAGGATCGGAACCATGGGCCCATGCTGGTGAAACCCAAGACGAGGTTGCAGTGTATTAAAAACTTCATTTGGAGTTCAGTCTTTTCAAACACTAATTCTCAGTATCTGTTACTTCTGCTAGCGTGTGCATGACTACTTCCAATGGTATTTTTAGAAAGGAAAGCTTGCTGCTATAGCTGAGGTTGCTATTTCAGCCGCGGTCAGTCACCTAGCTATGGTAATGGGCTCCTCTTCTGAAGACCTCGCTTTAGAAACTCACCAGTATGGAGCACACCTTTTATCCCAGCACTCAGGAGGCAGAGACAGGCAGATCTCTGTGAGTTCAAGGCTAGCCTGGTCTACCGAGAGAGTTACAGGGTGGCCAGGGCTACATACAGACACCCTGTCTCAAAAAAACAAATAAATAAGAAAGAAAAGAGATAGAGAAAAAAAGGAAGAAATCCACCAGTATACAGCTTCAAGACTAAGCCTCGGATTTCCTTTTATCATTCTGCTTACTGTGATAACTGCCTATGCTCAATTCATTTCTCATAGTGGCATTAAGCAAATCCATAATTCATGTATAAGGTACAAGAGGCAGAGTTCACTGGCTAAATGTGACTGTACAATAAATACTTGCACCAGATCCTCATCCCCAGCTCATAGAGCAGACCTTTAGTCTTTTCTTGAACTGACTTCCAAAATCAGAGGGACACTGGGTCACAGGCAGGTACAGGATACTACTACATGGGGTATTCAGAAATCTGAGCAAAAACAACAACAACAACAAAATGGTTCATTCTAGGTTACTCTTACAATTTTCAAATGCTAAGAACCAAGCAGTACATCCTCTGGATTGTCTTCACAGCCCAGTCCCAGAAGTCAGTCTCTGTGCTTCCTTATGCCACCAGGCTGACTAACTGCTGCAAATTCACTTAGAGCACTTTTAGTTTCTGGTTATAATTCCGCATCCTCTCTATTTCAAGGATGAGAACAAGAAGACAGATAGTTGCTGATGGGATAAATGAACTGATTTTTTAAAAAGTTTGCTCTCAAATACAAGAAAACAAACATTTAATAGAGAACAGGTGATCTGTGGCTACAGCTTAATCTAGAATTGCTCCTTTCCTGAACTGCTAACATCAAGGCAGAGCTGGAGGCCTCTACTGGAGCAAGGCTGAATGCATGGGCTTCCCCTTAAGGTACCCAGGAATCCTCAGGCGCCCTGCACTACAAATACCTACTACTCAGTGTCATAAAAACATGCTCTGAGACTAGCTTCACTCCAGCAACCTGAGTTCAGATGACTGGCAGACTAATACTATATCATAGGATGACCTTAACAATGTGAGGGTGCTGCACCCCTCTGTGGTGACATAAGCCAAATCTGAGCACAAAGGATGTTGGGTTTCAAACTTGGCAAATTTAGAGTCTTAGCGGTCCTCTACCAAAATCCATGCCAGAAAATGAAAAGCAACAATAATAAATCTGTCTCATTTCAAAATTCCCTAATGGTAAAACAAGCATCTCAAGAAAAAAGGATGTCCATTTTTAAAAAGTGAACTAATTTTTCAAAATTGGTTATAAACTCCTAATGGGCAATAACTATGAACCTTTTGTTCCAGGCAAGAAATTTCTTATGTTTCTTATATTTATAATTAACATACATAATTTACAATTACTTAAGCAAACACTTTCTCATCTAATAATAGAGCAAACACCATGATTTTATGTAGCCAGCATGCTGAAGTTATGCACAGTAACACTGACACTATCATCCATGAACCAAAGCTGAGAAGGTCTTACCACTGCGCATCTGCCTTAGAGAGGGTTGGGAGTACTCAGCAGTGAACCTAAGAATGAGCTGCTGGAGTGTGATGTCTTCTGCAGGACTGTTTTTTTTTTTTGTTTTGTTTTTTTGTTTTTTGACACAACCCCCGACCCCCAGCCCCAAGGAAAGGGCATTAAAAACTCTTTTCAGAATGAATAAGGCAGGTTTGCAAAGGTTACCAGTGGTCAAATCACTAAACACTGTTAGCAAACTCTTGCTTCAGATACCAGTTGTTTGAAACCAGGAATCCCATCAGACCCCGAGTGGTAGCTGCCCATGATGTCTTATTATCATGACACTACGTGAGTACCTGTGAAAGGGGGCATTCCTTGGCCAACGAACTCTGATTCATATCTTTCAGCAAGTCCTTCAGAGCATTCCTCACTGTGGTGTGCGACCATTGTTCGGGAGGCAAGTCTTCTAGTTTGGGGCAACTATTTGAGACATAGATTAGAAAGGGGATTATTACAGGATTGCATCCTGCTGCAGAACATTCCTTTAAGACAGACAGATTTCATTTTGCGAATCAAACAGATGCATCTGGAGATTGCTCTCGGTCTCCTGATTGTTCCGATTAGTTAATTACTTTATACAACACATCTGCTGTATCGATGCATGAATTATACATCAGCTGCCTGTGGTGGCTATTTTTTCATGTTACTTCTACCTTCCTGCTCTGATGCGCTTGGGAAGACAATTTAAGGTGTACTGCTTTCTCGCGAGCCACCAGGAAAAGCATTAACGCATTAACTGACTTCCTCCCACTACTCTGTTCACACGAATTAAAATGGCAAAAATACAGATATAAGTAAATAAGATCATGGCAAAGCGAATAAGGCATTCTTTCACAAAATGTACACAGATGGCACTGTTCATGATATGCAAAAATATTTTTTTCTTAAGTAAACTTTATGTAAAATGCCTTCTTGTAATGCATCATTTAATTGACTAAAAGTAAAAAGTCTTATCTTTTGAACGCATGCAAAAATGCAGAAATTTCAAGGGAGGAAGATGATTTCAAAGTCATACATTGAAGCTGGAGAAAATAACATAAGGGGTAAAGTTACCAAATTAATTTGGATTAGCATGTCTCAAACCCCCGAGTAAACAAAAACTGCAAGCTGGCTAGAGAAGCTTCCTGCCCACACAGGCAGGCGGAGAGTTTCCCTTGGAACCGCTGCTGGACTCACCTGTGTAACTGGATTTTGAGTGTGACCACATGATACACATCTTGAAGCATATCCGCTACCGTAGCATCAGGGGCATCTGTCACATATGACAGTGGAACTGGGTTCCACTTTCCAACCTGGATGAGCCCTAGTCCAGATAAAGAGAGGACATGCTTAGTGCTGGCTCTCAAACCCAGAGAAAGGTTGCTATGCTCTTCTGCATTGCCACCCCCACAAGCAAAATTTCTGTTTGAATGATTCCCTTTCCCTCAAAAAGGCAGGTCAATGATGACATCCGCAGCATAGCTTTCCAAATTGTGAAATTATGTAAATGACTACAGGGGTTGTTTATTATTTTGGAAATAAATACCCATCAATTAAACCTATGCATCAGGCCACATTGTCCTAACTTACAGGAAGTTCTAATAAGACATAGCTGAACTGGTTTTAAATGGCTTTATGATTTAGATAAGATTCCCTATTGCAGTGGGATCAACATTGAAAAATACTTTACAGCCTATAAAACCATCAGAAACAGAATAAAAGAAACAGAACTAGATATTCAGTCATAAATGCAAATTGACTCTCAACAGTCCATCTGCTCAGATACGCTCCTCACTTCCTTGTGGGTCCTCAGTGGAGCAGATTATTAAGGTCAATAAGCATACTAATGATTCAGCTGAAGTAATTTAAAAAAAAAATTTACCTCGACATTCCACATGAGCAAAATGTGTGTTAACTAAACCAAACTGAATTAAGCTAATTTTTAAAGCCACAGTCTATAAGGAACCAACATAAAGCATAGGCTGCAGCTCTCTGAATAAAATGTTCTCTGCTTTGTCTGAGAGGCAAACAGGAGCGCCAGCAACTTCCCAGCCCCAGGAGTGCACCATTTACCTTTGGCCTGGGCAGCAGAGCTGTGCGAATAGCCTAGAGACAGCAACGCCATCTCTATCAGCTGGTTGAAAAGCATATCCTTTCTCACCAACACAAATTCCGCGTGCTCCTCCTTGCAATCATACTCAATGGCGTTTTCATAATGTTCCACCACACAGAAAACTGGAAGCATGGTTCCTATCAAAAAGACAGAAACCCGACAATCTTCAGAAACAGTCTGGAAGGGGGACACCCAAGCTATGAAAATAAATCGTTTGCACAGGGAAAGAAACAACAGAGCTCCCCAGGCAGACTGGGGAGACACAGGCACACAGACAAACACGCAGTTGCTCACTGTTTAAAAGTTGCAAAGGAAATGCTTCCATTTCCTTCACTTGAACTTGGTCCTACGGTAACGCAGGCTCGCCTCTCGTTCTAACAGTTTATCTCCAAAGCAGTGAACGCACAATCACTTCTCTGACCAAACAATAATGCTGCCGAGAGACAACTAAGTGTCTGGTCTAATCTGCTACAAGGGCCTCACAGCGCTTGTCTTCAGAGGGCCCACCTTCCTACTGTATACATGCTTCTGCAAAAAACAGCTTTCACTAGCTTGTGTCCAAATTATCTGACCATACAATCATTTTTTCTGCCCTTTTCAGTATTTCCTCTAACTGGTTCCATAAAAGGAACACAAAACCTAACCAAACCAATCCTCATAGACACTGTTTCAAGGCACATAAAGTAGAAGACTTACACTTCTGTAACTACCTATCCCATCTACCTGAGGAAAAAGACATGACAGCAGCCATAAGTCTCAAACACTGACAATTTCTGCCCCAGGAAATAGGATAAAGATGGCAGAGAGGGAAGGGAAAGCTGGCCTTCCTGAGAGACATGAGCAGCAGACGCCGATGGTCTAATGCGCCTCTGCTGCCTTACTTCCATCCACTGCAGCAACACCACTGCTGGGAAAGAGGCTTGGTCTACAGGCTGGGAGCCATCAGTGGTGGCGCTCAAGGTGTTAGTGCAGTGCACTGCCAGATTTCCAACAGTTACAGAAAAGGGTTAAAAACAGATGCATCTGAACAGTGCTGTGGCACACTGCCAGGAGGGCATCATCTTTAGCATAAATGATGACAAGGGTTACTTTAACAGGGCACCCAGGACCCCAATTAGTTCTACAGTATCCCTGCCTCTTATCGGCTCCATAGCCTGGACTCATGGACTCACAGATCCCTAACTTCTGAAGGTTTCAATGCCTATCGACCGCTACTGAGAACCAGCGTTTCCCACTGCCAGAGAGACCCTTTACAAATTCTCTACTTGCTTGTTTCTGCTGAACAAAAGCCGGCCATAAAACAGCTACATCTTCCCACATGTGTGTCTTCACCAAAGCTCTGTGAACTGTTCACAAGAGATTCCAGCTCTGACAATTAAACCCCTTTAGGTTTACTCAGAAAAGCTCGCAAACTCATTCGGAAGTACCAGCAGGCTAGGCATGAAAAACAAGCCGTAGAGCTTGCCAATATTCCTGTCATTCATTCAGCTGTTTTATACCAGAGAGAGAACCCGTCAGGGATCAGAAGAGAACTTGGGGAGACCGCAGCAAAAATAGCAATATGCAAACTGGTGATTTCTTCCTTGGCTTGAAGGTATTTTGGCAAAATCCCTTAAACAAATAAAAACACCCAAGCCCTTTTTTTTTTAGTGCTTTCTCAGCTTAGCCACAATTTTTATCTAGCACCTGTCAAACAGAAACCATGCACATAAAAAATAAGATTTAAAGAAAAAAAAACTACTGAAAGGCTTAGAATTTTTTGCTTTTTGTATTAAGCACAGAACCTTCCACAATTAAACTATATTTTTAAGATATGAAATTTTGAATGTAATCCATTTTTTAAAGCATTTGAGCAGGAATGAGATGACAGTGCTCTGGTTCCTTCTCTCTGTTGTCTACTCGTATCTGTTGGGTTAGCAAGCCAAAAACATGCATATTGGTTTCTCTCTCATGGAATCAAACAGAGGTATCGAACAGGGAGTAGCTTCTCAGACCTCAGCTCTATGAAATAACTGAAACCTTTTCAAACCACTGAAACAGCCTGAGTTGACTCTGTGTTTTATTGATCAAATTTAAAGGTGCCTTATAGTTAATAAAGGTGGCTACAGATACGGTAGCAACAGGATCATCTAATTACAAACCCTGTGCTAGATCGTCTCGAGAACTGTCACGGTTGCCCTCCTGTTAAAGGGAGTAATATTAAACAGGAGCCTTCGCTGGACTGTCTGATTATTCAAGCTGGTGTTTGGCCAGACTTCCAACGACAGCAACTTCCTAGCCCTCCTGCATTAGAAAGGGAGAGTACTGGTCACTGCTGAAAGTTAAAAATACCACATGATTTAAAGCTGAAGGCAGTCTTCGAGGCTTTTGCTGGAGGTTTATGAGGCTGTGTAAACAGCACGGCTGCCATGAGGAGCAGTGGAGTCTGTAGAATCCTTGTCTAAAACTGTCCTGGCATTAAAGTTTGCTGTGCAAATATCACATAATACCAGAGACAGCTGAAATCTCCTATTTAGGAATTTATGGAACTTGTGTGTTTGCAGGCGTCAGAAAGTCTTTTTTATAGAGCCTCAGCGCTACACAGTACAATATTAATGCACTCTGTTTGAAAAGCCATAATAAATTATATTTTTAATGCTCTTACCCTGGCTTAAAGATGCATACATTCTTGGCAAACAATCAATAAATAGGGTAATCACGAGTAGAGGCCAAAGAATTTGCTGAGGTGCTGTTTTTCCATTTTTAATAGATAAAGATCTAACAATACGGACTGCTGTGTCTGTTTATTTCAGGATCAATATATTCTTTGTTTTCACCAAACCAAGGAAAAAAATAAATGATTGTATGGTAAATGTTATGCATCAAACACAATGAAATTCCTCAGCCCCCTAACTTTCTCTACTTAATATTCGGGGTTGGTAAAGATGGCATTTTTATTCTTTGCTCAGAAAAGCACAAAAAAATCTGACTCCTATGTATTATTCAATGAGAAAATAAAGATAGCCCACAGAGGAACTGCCCTGTTGGGACAACACAGGCAAAGTTGTTAAAACTCCATCAATTTAATCTTAGTAGAAAATCACTTGTTTATTTTTCCCTTTATAAACTTGCCCAAATTTTTCTTTCCTTTACCAAAAATTCTCAATTATAGCAGAAATTAACTAGAATCAGCAAGTTTTTCCACTGTTAAATAATTAACTTTGCTCTCCAGAAAATAAACCACAATAAATTACATCACAAATCTTTGATCTCATGTCAGATCCATGTCCTGAAATCCCCTTACAGTTAGTATCTCAGGAAAAAACCTGGGTGATTCTCAAACAAACTCAGCGTTTTACTCTCCACCAGGGTAAGTTCAAGCAGCAGGCACTTGCACATCTGTAACTACAGTACTATCCACGAATGGACCTTCTGTAAAGGAAGACTGCAGAAATAGTCTCAGACTTCCAGTCTTGGGTACGAAGAAGCACCACTCAAAACAGCATTCACGCTTTCAAAACATGATTGACACTACAGCCCAGGATGTCACTCACTTTCACATCAGAAAGATATCTAGAAAAAGAATACACACAGCATGTTCCAGCCCTACACCTCCACACAGGGTGGCCTTGGCAGACACCAAACAGCTTTCAAGGATTCGGCTGGCAAGTATTTACCTTTCCTAAGGTTGGTTTTCATCAGATGGCCCGAGTGTTTCAAAGGCACTCCCTGCATCTTTGCACCTGTGCTCCCAAGCCTTCCTCTTCCTAGTGGGCTCCCGTTCTGCTCCAGGCGGGCAATCTTGGCTGGTGGACCCTTCGGATCGCTCACATTGTTAGACATTTCTGAATGCTCCTTCCCCTGAGTTGCCTCGTTCAAATGATCCATACTCAGTCACTGTCTTACAGATCACCTGGCAGAACTGGAAAAGAAGACGTTATCAGTGGGTGGAGGGCTGCAGTTATGCCTGCCCCATACACGTCTTATCCCTAGACATTTCCCTCCATAAACACATTTGTGCAACTACGTAATGATCTACAAGGTTATGCTTCTATCTAAATTAACAGAATATTGTGGAATCTGTACCAATGTATGCGAATAAAACAGTAACTTCTCAGCTAAAACTATGAGAAAAATGGGCTTACTTTCAGAACAAGAATACCATAAGGTAAAAAGAAAATAACAAATTATACTCATGTACTCTCAATTTTTTAAAAAATTAAAAATTCATGACAGGCTATGACTATAGTACTTCTAATGGAGGATGGAAAGATGACAGTGTAAAGCACCAAGCTTCCTAGGAGCGTACACTCCAACGTGCATTGCCATCTATGCTACAAACGAGAACCTTAGCAGAACACAACAAACACCCAATGCTGTTACCAACTGGCCACTTGCTTTATGAGCTAAAGCAGCAAGAAGTTTTCTACTAGCTAAGTTTCAAGAGTTCCGTGCTGTTAAAGATCTCAAGCCACTGGACAAACACATGACTGGATCATTTCACCCCTAAGCACACAGGAAGGAGTGAAGTGCTCCTTCAAATGTCTCATGTCTTTAGCAGGACAACTTGTCTTCTGGAGTTAATATTTAGGTGTCCATTGCTAACAGGGTGCTGTTAATTTAAATAGCAAAAACCCTGAAAATATTTTGTGATACACACAAAAAGTGGACGTGTGAAGATCGCTTTAAAAAATAACCCTAACAATATTGACCAAATACAATCTCCAGTATTAAAAAAATAATCATGATGCAAGAAGTTAGTATCATCATAATTTCAAAAAAATTTCAATTTTTAGTTTTATTAAGTGTTAAACTTCAATTTTGAATACTGCTTATAATAAAGCAACTGGTACAATATACCAAAGTTACTTCTAAATTATATTTTTAAATAGAGCTGGTTAAACAGAACAGGTAAGCAGAATTATGTTATGAATTTTCATTAGCCTTGAAGTACTGGGGATATTTAGGAAAGCCAGAGAGAATCTGACAGTATTTTTTCCAGCTGTCTAGTATTTTGAAATATCTTATGTACTTTAAAGAATAATTATTATACTCAAACTATTTGGACCTGGATCTGCTGAGAGATAGTTTGCATTAGCATGACTTTTTGATAAATGGCTTTCTCTTATTAGGTTTACCCTACTGCATCCTATAGAATCAAGAAATGGCGACAGGCATGTGATCGGGGACTTTAAGCAACCTTAAGAATGACAAACCAAGTTCTACAAAGTTTGAGATATGATAACAGTTATCTATCTTCGTCCTCAAGGGTGGCACACTGAGAGCTGAAGGCTCACACCCTTGCCTGAAGCCCCGTCTGCTTTTGGCTGTGAGGTGTGTTAACAATAAGTGCATCTTTTGAGCCACTTTTTATCAAGCGCACTCTTCCATTCTATTAGGCAGCAGTCTAAAGCCGGAATTAGAGTGACAGTTATTAAGTTGTTCAAAACACTTTGTCTATCTGGACCACAGTGCAAGGCTAATTTCTCTAAAACTGATTGTCTTACCCTAAAGCAGAAGACAAATTTTAAAACTATGAATTGAACAGAAAAATTTAACCCTTGTGGAAATTTGTGAGGAAAAAAGTGGGAGGGGAATTCACAGCAGCATCAAAGTTAATACAGAGCGCATTAGGTGGTCACGAGGTGAGCAGCACCAGCTAAAGGCCTGCAGTTTAAAGTCCTGACAGCCAAAACATCACATAGATCATAAAATTGTTTTTTGAAGAGCCACCTAAAGCATCTACTAGACACTAAGTCAATTCTTGAAAAGGTTTGCATTATAAAGCAAAATTACATGTACATAAAACACCCAATTTAATACTCCTTTAAACTCTATGCCAAGGTGAAAGTTCGTCAAACCTGAGGCTGGAGATGAATCCAGCCACTGCCAACAGGCCTGCCTGGACTGCCAGCAGCTGGAACTAACAGTGCTCGCAACCAAAGCCCATCACAAGAGTCTGAGTTACATATTTTAAAAACCATTTTAGAGCAATGTATGGACGGCACACAGAAAGAAGCAAGTCCCATTTCCCTGTCCATAAACTAAGACCACGGAGGATCCTTCCTGAACAAGCTGATGAGCTCCATCTCAGGATTTATTTCCTTTAAAAAGCAGGAAATAAAATCACGAAATTCTGATTTCAAAAAAGTATATATTGTCCTTTTTTTGCATCGTGGGATCTCTTTTCAAAGAGTTCCTCTTAGGGTCCTTTTCTTCCCGGCAGAACCCCAGAAGCACATTTTTAAGAACCCGTGCCCTTATCCATTCCATATGGCCGGCCCGATCCAGGCCAAGCTTTCGCTGTGACCTTTTAAAGAGACAAAGAAACAAACTACTATCTAGCAACAGCAAAGCTGCAGTTTTACTGAGTGAAATTAGCAAAACCGACCTGAAACTCACCACTTCAAAACTTGACAGCATATAAATAACAAAACAAAGGAGATTTCCTTTGCAGCCCGGGTTCTTGAAGTGAAGTTCAAGACTGGTGTTTCCTATGTCCTTTATTATTATTATTATTATTATTTACAAAAAAAAAAAAGGCAGTAGACCTGAAGGCGACTTCCCCTGAAATTGTATTATTTTTCTCTTCCCTTACCCCCGCCCCGCTAAGCGGGGGAAGGGCAAAAATAAACAGCTAGAAGAGTAGATATGGGGGGGGGGGCTAAAAAAAGTCACAATTCGAAAAACAGTATAGCTAGCTTGTAAAATGTCTAACCTCAGAGAACGGGGTTTGGAAGGGGAGGAGGGGAGAGTGGGAAGTAGGGAGGAGGGAGAAGGTAAAATTGATCTGACAAGTGATTCGTTGGGGGTGGGGGGAGTCGTAAAAACAAAGCGGAACCCGTTAGGAGCTGTACACTGGTGGTACTGGGGTGGAAAAAAAAAGTCACTGCGGACAAGGACCCCAGAAAGAGGGGGGCGGGGGGAAGGTACCCTTGCCCCCTCCTCCTTCTGAGCTCCTGGGAGAGCGTGTAAAGTCGGCTTGGTGTCACCCTGCCAGGCTCGTCCGAGACCCCGGAGCGCCAGGGAAAGGCCACCTCGCTTTCTTCCCAGCCGCCCCCTCCCCCTCCTCCACAATCGCGACTACGATTAACAAACCTTAAACTTTTTCCCCACCGCCTCGCACCCCCACCGAGAGTATCTAGCAGGGGCCTGAGAGGGTGAGGGGTAGAGGGTCGCGCCAAGAGCCCCGGGAAGGCACTAGAAGGCCACTTGGGAGGCCGGCGTCGCCGACAACAGCCCCGGGGACCCTCTCCCTGCCCATGGACGCGGGGACCCGGAGCGCCCGGGAGCACCGACGGGGAGGGAGGAGCAGGGGGGAGGGGGAGATCCGAGGGCAACCCCGCCGCCGCCTGGGCGGCCACTCGCTCCCCGCCCCCTCCCCCCAAAAGTCGCCAAGCTCTCACTCAGCCCGAGTCGGAGGTAAACAAGAAGCTCGACAATGGCAGTGGGACTTGGGGACGCGGCCGCCGCCCGGAGGCCCTCCAAAACTGATGCGGAGTTGCGCGGAGGGCGGTGGGTGCCCGGCTGCAGGCGGGGTCCCCACGCGGGCGGCGAGGCCGGTGTCGCCGGCGGCCCGGGAGAGGCGCGCAGGGGTCTGCGCGCGCCTGTGAGCGCAGCTCCCCGGACGGCTGCCCGTCGCTCGCTCTCTCGCTCGCTCGTGTCCCCTCGCGGCCGCTCTGCCCCCATTAAACCAGGAGTTGACTCATCCCGGCCGCGGTGGCCGCTGCCGCGTCGCGCTGGGCTCCGCGCGTCCTCCCGGGCTGCAGCCCTCGCCGCCGCCGCTGCTGCCGCCGCCGCCGCTGTGGCTGCCGCTTCTTCCTCCTCCTCATTTTAATGCGAGGCACCGGCTGGCAGCGCAGCCTCCTCCCGGCCGCCCGCAGCCTGCTACCCCGGCGGGGCCGCCGCGTCCCGGGCGCGGGAGGGGGAGGGAGGGCGGCGGGGGCAGGGTGCGGGAGGGCCGGGAGGGACCGGGCTCAAAACCCGGGCTGGAGGGCCGGGATCGGGGGAGGGGCGGGGGCGGCGGCGGCGGCCCGGGAAGAGCTGAGTGGGGCGCGCGCTGGCGGCCGGGCGCGCGAGCATCCGTAATGAGCCGCGAGCGAAGAGAGGCGGGCGGGCGGCCGAGCGTACACAATGCCCGGCGGCCGGGGGCGCCCTGGGCAGGTGCGTGCGGGCAGCGCGGAGGAGGGGCGGCCCGGGGACCCTAAGCGGCCCGGAGGGACGGGGCGGGGGGTTGTGCAGGTGGCACTTGAGGTGGGCACGCAGCCGGATGTGGCTGGAGTGCCTGGGCGGTAGGGCAGTAAAGGCGGAGAGCCTAGGGACGCTCTCCCTAGTACTTGTTCTCAGAGGAATGTGGTCTCTAAACTGCCAAGAGTGACACTCACTAACAACTGAGTAAGGACTGCGAACAAGTAAGAGTCACAGATAGTCAGATACTTTGGAAACACGCGGCCCGTAGTGCTGGAGTTAAACTAAATTTGGGTCACTGGAAACACACCTGACTTGCTTTTACAAAGGAAAAGATGTCATCATTCTTAATACACTTCCCATAGGGCGAATACAGCAAAGTTTGGATTGGTGAATGCATCTGTTGTAGCAATACTTTTGTGATCAGGAGAAAGTAAATATAGTCCACATAAAAATGAACACCGTAACATCTCACTCAAAATGCCTTACTTAGTCACTAAGGTAGTTCCACCCGAAAGCAGTGCATCAAGCAGGAGCCAATGTTACACTTTTAAGAACCTATTTTGAAGAATGCAGTAGTAGTAGGGGAAAGATGTAGGACTGAAAAACACTGTGCGAGACAGTTTTTAAAAAGCAACAAGTTAGGACAACCGCAGAGATAAGGACGAGATATGCAAATGAAGCTCTTTAAAGCGACCAATACACTCTAAGGCACACTGTTTACACTAGAAATCTAAAAAAAGCAGAAGGTAGAGAAGATTATGGCCTCCTGGGGAAGGATGAGTTTAGGAGAAGCACAAAGAAAACAGACTGCTCCTAGAGCACCCGCTTAGGTTTCACCCACAAACCGGAAAGGTTAGTCAAAATCGAGGAAGGCAACTGAATCTTGGCACCAAAGCCTTGAGCCAAAAAAGAGCATGTGATAGTGAGACAGAACCACACCGTCCAAAGCAGGGGAGGAGTTGAAACAGCCTTTGCCACAGTGGCTCACACTACCTTTTTTTAAAAGTTGAAATGTGTGGGAAATGTGGAGGCTATTTACAGTTTAATAATCAATAAGGAAAATACGAATACAGCCAAATATAGCATTTGTGTGGGAGTCTGTATTGTGACTGGAGGCTAAACTTATTTTGAAAGATATTTGATATTTAAAAGAACAAACATGATTATCGTGATAAGAACAATGATGTTTTTCAATAGGATGCATTAAAATTTCAGTCTCCAATGTGGGATATCTGAATAGCCCTTCAATTGGTAATGCCTGACGTGTTTCCCTGAAACCTGACCTTTCTTAGTAGGTACAGTGTGTTCTAGTGTCATGCTGGATGAATTAACAAACAATAATAGAAAAGAGAGAAATTATACTGGCCCACAGAGGCAACAATATGTCACTTGCTCCTGCAGCTCTACTTCAGTGGAATTCTTAGGAAAGGCAGAAGGAGCAGATGAGCTGACTGCTGATCAGAGCGAACTTTGAGCTAGGAGACAAGAACACTAAAGACAAAAGGGTTTCTTAAGACGCAGAATTACAACACAGGAATGAAAATACTATAAAAGGTTTCTATGATAATTTTGCACGAATAAATATGACAAAATGCCTGATTGCCTCAGTCTCATGATGACCTGATCAATGCTAATGTATCCTGGGAAATTTTAATCTGAACAGCGCCTTTTATTCAGGAATTACTATCTATTCATAAACGCAAAATATAAGAGTATGTAATAAAGATTGATATGTCCTTGGAAAAATGATAGATGAGCATAATGGCATCTAATAATGACTTTGTTATAAAGAGTAACAATATAGTAAAATCATCAATCTATTAGTCACACACATTTCCCTATTTATCCCAGGTCTTTATCACATTCTTTGTTTTTAAAAGCAGAATGGGTAAAATGGCACACAGCTGATACCTAGTGATATGCCACAGTGATGGGCTTTATTACTACATATGTTCATGAGTGTGTATATGCATGTGATCTTCCTCTTTAGTACACTTACTATAGCCACTAAGTATTGGCCAGTAAAACTCGATCAAAATAATATGAAAAAAGATAATTATATTACCTTCCAAGATCTATGTGAGCATAAGCTCTTATGTTGCGGGCAGAGGGAACATTACCTGATTCTACAGGGACATCTTGTCTTTAGCCATTAAGATGCAACGAAGTATTGAAAAAAGTTAAAAGAAAATAAAATTTATAGATCTTGCTATCAAACTGGATAATTTCTGCAGCCTCAGCCCTGTAGCACCAGTGCATGGATGCAGTCGAAACTGAGTGCATCAGTCTTCTCTCATGTGCAAAGGGCGTGGAAACTGGCTACACCACGGAAATGAGCATGGAATACTGTAACAAATACGCGAGACTGTTAAAAACTTAAAGGACTGCTGCATATTTCAGATGTTAGCCAAAGGCATTAAAACACATTTAGAGTTCTGAATAGTGTATATAAGCAGAGAAAACAGTTAGAACCAGACCGCTTTCAGATACTGCAGCAGCTTCTCTGGTGATTGTTGGTGACACAGACTTACCAGCAAAATGCTTTCTATGGACGTGGTTTGGTTTGAATTTTATTTTTTTAATTCAAATACAGTTGGCCATCTCCACTCAAAGCAGCTCAATCTATGTAACACATTGCTTTCTTGTCTTCTCTTTGTTTTTAGCTTTAGCTGCAGGTGTTGTTTTCTATATGTGAGTTTCTGGGACTATGTCTATGTTGGCCATATAAGGATGCCTACTCAAGCCATATGTTTTGCCATCATGTGTCTCATTTTGTCTGTCTGGGATGTCAGTACTGATTTCCACATCATTTTTTAAATGGACCAAACACCAATTTGCTAGAGCAGGGAGGAAGTGCTGGGGTTGCAGCCCAAACAACTTGATCAAAACATATTCTGGAGAGGAAATGCAACATTCTATAAACATTTGAGCCTCCTGTCTCAAATTATCTATGACCAACATCATGACAACACCTAACAGTTTGAGAAAGAAGCTTGCATTCTATTTCTGCATGGAGCTTTATAAGCTACAGGCCACATTTTGGAGGTCATGGAAGGGCACATGCTAACTGACTTACTCCGACTCTGTAGGGTCCTGTAGCCAACTTGACTCAGCCTTGAACTTGGGAAGTTCAAGTGCAATGCCTCATGATTTTCTCTTATGAAAGTCCCTGACTAATCCTACGAGAAGTTATGGGCCCTTGTATATATGCTTGTTGCAATCTGTATTTTTCTTTTGTAACAATCATCACATGCATAATCAGTTAACCATCTTAGTGATTATTAGTCAAGCAAACATCTCCCATATCAGGCTGCAAGCCCTATGAGTGCAGAAGTCTCCCCTAATTGCCACAGCTTAAGAACTGAATACAGTGTGCTTGCCATATTTACATTATGACTGCATATAGCGGAGAAAAGAGCCCTCAGTGTCATCTGCAATCAATCCTCACCATTAACTGCACTGACAGTGCTTAAGTATTGCAGAGGTGAGAAAGCCCAATACTGCAGAAGGTTGTTACATTGCTTAATTTTCAATAAATTAAAATTACATAAAATTTACAAGTTAGTTTTTCCAGCCCACTTCAGGTGTTTCATGGTCCCACATAGCTAGTGGCTCTCACAACTTTACAGTGTGGACTGGAGAACACTTGCTCCCCCATTACAGAAAGTCCTACTGGACAGTACTTACCTAAAGAACTGTGAGCTCAGGATCTTCTCCAAAGGAGTCTTACAGGTGCTGACTGGCTTTCAGACATTCTATTGATGTCTGAATGGAGATCATTTTCCATTTTAAAATTAGCCCATAGATCTGTAACGTTACATGTAATGAGACTAGTATACCACTAGATACAAATTTAAGATAGCTTTCCAGACACGTCTGCACTTGAGAGGGTCCTGTAATACAGCTGCAGCAATATGCAGTTATAAATGCTGCTTGCTCTGAGTACTTCAATATCATATACACAAAGTTATAAACCATGGCCATTCCACCCTTACTCCAGCTTCCTCGGGATGCTAATGCAAACCCCCTTAGCTGTAGATCTTTGCACACCTTTAACTGTAGCTACACTACTCAAACGGGGAGAGCATTCAGCTACCAAACCTGGTGCACTGCAGACAAAGATGTCAAAGGCTGGAAAAGGTTGCAGGAGAGAGCAAAATATAATGAAGATGAACTTCAAATCCAAATTTCAAGGGCTCGGGGTTTTACCTCACTTCAAGAAAGTTGGTTTCGGTTATAGCCAAACTGATAGTGATCAAAATTATGTCCCCTAATTCCTGAGGTTGGATGTAAATGCCCAAAGGTAATTGTGATGTTTCGACAGATAGGTCACCATCACTGCAGTACTAGCTATAATCCTGGCAAGGCAGCTGGGCCTTCACACCACCCATATGAATTTTTGCTAGGAAAGATTTATTGAGCAAAAATTTTCAAAGCTACCTTTTTTCCACAGTTGTTAATATGAATTCTTTTTTGACAAGGTATAGTGGAAATAATTTCATCAAAATTGGTACTTCTATCTACATCCAGTTCTAAAACTGAGTAGAGGCCAGGAAAGATTCCGGCAGTTGCTGCTGAGTGCACCTAGTATAGGGTCACCATGAACCTATGTTTTCAGTTGCCTGGTTTTATGTTATGGCTTCTGAAATGAATGGACTTCGGGTTCCTTTCTCTTGGGACCCTTTAATTTACAGCTTAGTTAAGCCTTGTTGTCCAAAACCTGGTACACTGCAAGGAAGAAGTGACAAGGCTATAGAGCTATGGCTTATTTTTCTCCTTTCTCTGATGTTCATCTACCCATCCTATCAGGTCTGTAGCGTTCAATATTCTATACTAGTCGTCCGAACTGCAAGGCTCCAAGCATCTTAAAATTTATTACATGTGCGAACAACCCAGGATTCTTTCACTGTGCCTTCCGCCATGGGAAGAAATCCTGGAACCATCTGCAGAAAGGAGTGCTTGAGATCTTAGGAGGGAGAGGCGGGTGTGGGATCACAGCCCACTTCAGTTGAACAGAGTGGCGGAAAGTGTGGAAGTTGGGCAGTGTTTTAAGATTCCCGGGATGTTTCTGCTAAATGATCAAGTCTGGCATAACTTAGGCAAAATTTTGGAGACAGGGACTCAAACAGGCCCACTAGGACACCCCTGAACTGAGGTTTTGTGACCTAATTCTGGGACGCTAGAAAGACAGGTTTGTCGCCAGGTGCCAGCAGTGAGTGCGTTAACACTGAAGTGGATGCGTAGGCATTTGTTTCAAACAGACAGATACAGGGGTGGGCACAGGATATTAGATCACCGAGTTGGTAAAAAGGGGTCTGCTGTCCAAGGAACCATGATAAATTAGCATTTGGGCACTTGCTTGAGATTTACTGGGGTGCCAGAAATCCTATGCAGGTATGTGATTTATCATCACAGACATAAGCGACTAACCACAAAATTACACATGGAAGCTCAGTTCTACAGCCAGTCTGTTATTTACTGGAGCCAGAACTATCCAAGTTTCCTCTAAATCTTTTTTTTTTTTTTTTTTACAGTTGAATGTAATTTTCTCTCCTAAAAATCACTATTTAACCCTGAGTGGGCTTTTCAAATAACTGAAAACTTGTATTTCTTTCTCTTTTCCTGACTATTCCTGCATTTTAACAGAACTAAAGATTCCATGCTGTACATGCCCTGAAGCTAACTGAGGAACACTTCAACCTTGATTGGGAAGGGAGGATTGTTGGGAATTTGGGAAGACTCGAATTCCAACGAATTCCAATGAATTCCAGCAGTAACCCTCCCTTACCTTTAGTTAGGACATAAACCAGACTTCCTTAGAGATGCGGATATTATTACGAATGTTTTCCGGTTTAGTTGCAGAAATGAAGAGTTTGACGCCACAATAGGCCCAAATCCTAGTCCAAATTATGCCTGTGGGGACATCAGCCAAAAGTGGTATCTGTCCTGCCACGGGACACTAGCAGGGGACAGTCCTCTGCAAAGGAAAGCCACAACCGGAAACAAACCTTTCTCACTTGGAAAATGATTAGACTCCATTTTAATGCTCAAAATTTGATAAAGTCAAAGGGGAGGTTAATCCAAAAGTAAAATGACATATGCCTGACGGGAAGGATTGAGAAGAGACGGCGGTGACGGCTGTTCATGATGTGTGAGTATAACCCATGTCACCGGACTGTATCCTTAATGTCCTCAAAATGGCACATTTTAGGTTAATATTTACCACAGGAAACAAATGTAGACAAAATGACAAATCTATCAGCTATTCCTGAGAGTAGCAGAAAACATCATGCCAGCCTCAGAGAAACAATGAACTCCATGACACTGAACAGTCTCCCCAGGGCTTTGTCCTTACCTGCTAACAGCTACAGCCCAGTCTGTGCTAGGTTATTCTTTCATAGAATGTGTGTCTGACCCCAAGGATAATTAACCTGGACTAATGATCACCAACCAATATCTCACTCATTTTGAAGGTCCTCCAATGCAAGAGGATGCTTCTCTCTTAATGTTTTACTCAACAAAGTGTCTTAGCAAAAGAGGGAGAGAGACTGGAACAAGGCTTGCACAGGCAGTCCAAACTGTGTCTTTCTCAAAAGCACAACGATGACACTCTTAAAGCAGTACGTCTTCCCTCCGTTGCCCGAGGAGGAGAGCTCCATTATGAGGACGCTATAATGTAGTCTACATAATAATCTATACATTGTTTCTATGTGAAGACTTTAGACTACTTTTTAAAAGTTCTTAAATATAAATTTATTTAATTTCAGGTTCAGTCAGTTACCTCTCATAGGGATAAGGATCAAAATAGTTAACTTTTTATCCAACAATTACAAACATACTTTCCTATGCTATTCTGTCCTGAACAGAGTATTATGTTCTATTTCTGCTGGTTTTATGTTAGGGAGTTTTACATTAACAGTGGAATTTTTAATGAACTGGAAATTAATTTATAAATTATATTTTATTCATATTTATATGAATGTATTCTGATATGCATGACTAAGGAATATTAATATGAAGTGAATCTAAATTAAAGATATACTTATTATGTATAAAAGCATTAATTATTATAAATAGCTTTACAATATAGCTATAGAAGGCCTAGTAACCTGTCTTGAAGGTACCTCATTATTAATATGTTTATTGTGAAACTTAATTTATTAGATAACTAGCATGGACTATAAATATACACGTATGTAATTACAGCTGATAAGAAGGTTTATACATAATACTATACTATAACTTTAAAGAAAGAACTAAAGGGGGCTTGAGAGATGGCTCAGCAGTTAAGAGCACTGTCTGCTCTTTCAGAGGACCTGGGTTCAGTTCCCAGCAACCACATGGCAGCTCATACCTGTTTGCAGCTCCAGGTCCAGGGGTCTGACACCCTCACACAGACATACATGCAGGCAAAACATCAATGTACATAAGATATAAATAAATCATTTAAAAAGTTAAAAAGAACTAGAAAGCCTTGGGGCTATTTTTTAATCATTTATTTTTATTTACTTTGTAAAGGTTTTTTTCATTTGCATTATATATATGTACATGTTCATAAACAGCATATTTATGAACAACTTTGATTGGGACCACCTCCGAACTGTCTGGAAGCTGCACTGCTTGGATAGATGATCACTACCAACTCTTATCCTGTTACTTCTACAGTAGAAGCAACAATCCACATTCATCATATATTTAATAAAAATGAAACTTCTTCTCTCTCCTTGGAGGTAATTAAGGCCCTTGAGACAAGTCTTGTTCACTTTGAACAAAGGGAATTTGTCACTAAAAATTGACAAAGCTTCAAAACAAGTGTAAATGTGTCTTTGAGGCTGGCAAGGGCCACACTTTAGGATATAAAACCAACTCTTGTGGTATTCTTAATAGATTTGAAAAACCCAGTATCGAAGTATGTGTAAACATCTATGTATGTATGTATACACACACAAGTATCTAATGTACATATGGTATAACATGATAAATGGACAGTTAACACTTGCATAATATGCAAGAGTGGATTATGCAATTAAAAAGTGGGAGACCACTGTTTTCATCAGAAACCCTTTAAAACTCCAGCTAATGTAACATCCTATTATTAAGCAACTCTCACAGAAAGGGTATATGACAGTAGAAAACAAGAATTAAGAAAAGGGAGGGAAACCAGGTGTGGGTCTTCCTTCCCATTCCACTATCCTGATCATTAGCTAAGCATGATTCAGAGCTGTAAAATGAAGGGACAGAAGAAGATGTTTAGGGCCAGATCAAGGTGTCTCTGCCTTCAGTGTAAAAACTAAATTCACTTTAAAAAGGAAATAAAGACACAGGAAATTTCTCACATGCTATATTAGATGTTTATCTATATATGAGACAGGTGTCAAACAAACAAATTAAAAAAAAAACCACTAAGGCAAAGAGAAACTTTAACTCACCAGATTCCATCTGTTACATTTGAATTCATGCATAATTGATTATCCATGACTGGTAAGTTCTTTTCTCAGTAGCCGGCCACAGTTTTCTAAACATTATGTATTAAATCACTACTAAAGTAGACGACATTTCAGAAACAGCAAGGCAGAATAAGAATATTTTAGATGAAAAATTACATGCTGGTTAATAATAATACAGCTGACCTATGTTTAAGGGAGAGAAATTTTAATCATGTGCATATTAAATATTAATAACCTATTCTGTTATTGTTATAATAAGGTTAAGTAGGCTTCTCCATGCTTAAGGAAAGCGAGAGAAAGAGAAACACATAATAGTACAAAAAACAGAGAGACAGGAGACAGACATAAGGAAAATGTGTCAATAATAAACAAGAGGAAATGAGAAAGAAGGAGAGGATGAAGGTGGAAGCTAATCTCTATGTGTCATTATGACTGCCAGATACTGGCAAAGAAGCAGCATCCTTTTATTTCAATTTTAATCATTTCTGAATTTTAATACCCAGCTCCTTTTGTAATTCTCCTGGCATTCCCCATATGCCTCCAGCCCAGCCAAAACACCAGTGTAAATTAAATGGCAGGCAACCACACTGCTGATGTAGCCTTCTCAAAGAACCTACCAGGTGACCAAACGCAAAAGGTGAGCCTACCTGACATCCCTCAGGACCTCCAGCCAATTAACTGCCTTAATGCCTGTTACTTTCCTTAATTTTGAAAGGACAGTGGTTAGGGAAGCTACAGGAAGAATCGTTAAAAAAAAAAAAAAATCCAGCAAGCCAGTGGTAATACAATAATCAGTGACCATCAGGGCCTGGAAAAATGAGTTTGCTCTCACTGGCACTAAGGAGCATCACATGATTATTTAATTACAGCTCTAATTTTTGTCTCGTGGATGGCAACATATCAACAATTAATAGGGCAGATAGAGGAGAGTGTGTTTTAAAGAGACAGAGTGTGTGTGATAACACTATAGGTCACACAGCAGTGCACCACTTAAAGAATGTGTGTGTGTAACTAAATAGAAATGCCTTGCAAATAGTCCCACACATGCTTCAAAAAGATAATAAAATTTTAAAGAAGCGTCCTTTATAGATACCTTTCAAAGCATGCCCATAACCTTTCCAAGAGTTAACATCAAGCTAATGAGCCCTACTGTTGGCTCAGGTTAAGTTTTAAGGAACAGAAGGAGAGTCTCATGTAAACCCCCGAATCCTACCCTGTTGGTAAATGAGTTACATAACTACAGTTCTTTGTCTTCATATATTCATCATGGCTGACATCTGCTTAATGGGGTCTTGAGAAAACAGTACTGTAGTTCAAAAGAGGAGGCTGAGACGAGTAATCCCCAGTATGCTGGGCTCTGGAATATCAGCTAGAGCCAACATGGTGGCTCAACAGCAAATGCAGGGCAATGCTTTGGGTTGATTCTGGTGAAGTTTGTTACCACAGCCTAATATCAGAGAAACCTAAACGGAGATTTAACATAGTCCTAAAGAAAAGCTGGCGAAGATAAAACAGAAACTCTAATACTGCTGTCCAAAGCATGATGGCATACATACTTACAGAAGAAAAACATTCAATAATCTACAAAACTGGGATCATGGGAGGACTAGATGCTCATACAACCTTAGCAATAGCAGGAAGCTAGAAACAAACACCTCTTTCTTCAATAAATCTTTATCAGCACTAGCTACATTCAATATTTACCCAATTATTAATTCTGCTCTCCTTAAATGAGTGCTTACTATATGCAAGACAGAGAATGCTAACTGTTCAGTCTCTCCTATTTAATCTGTCACAGAAATGTAGCTTATACTTAATCCCTTATTGTAGTTTAATACCTTGTATGATAATATATAACAACAGTATCTAAAAACTTGTCAAAGTAGGAATGCTCCTGTGTTTTAAATGCTATATTAGGAGGTTACAAGGTCTACAAATCCATCAAGGGAACTGTTGACCAATCCATGGGAAGCATTTAGTTATTAAAACCCTGTGATCTCTGTCACTTACTGTTTTGCTGAGACAGAAGCCAATATTTGAGATAGAAAACCTAGATTTGAGATTTAGACAATAAAATCATCACTGTGGTCAGCTGTTCAAATATGTTTTAAGTATTGGGTTATATGGAATTGAGAATAATGTAAATTGGCTAAGGGACATTGATTCCATCAAAATATTTATCAGGCTAAATCAACTCAGTAAGCTTCTGATGGTCCACGTTGGCCAAAGACATCGAGAAACAAGGAAATGTGGACATCTAAAATACAGGATGGAAAACCTAACACTGTATCGCAGTAACTGTATCTAATGCCAGGAGCAAGAGTCACAGAGCCAGTGCTAATGGGAAAGGGACAAACAAAAGCATTCCATTACTTGCAGAAGTTTTAAAATTAATGTATTTTAGTGAAAACCTTTGATGATTCTTGACCAAATATGTGACTCCATACATTCGAAAAGGTATTTTTCAAGAATCTAGCAAGCAGCAGCTTGTATGCAAAAGTATACATCATTCTTTCTTAACATGGTTGTTAATATACAGTTAACATGTCTCAGAAAAAGGCTGTAATTAACTGTCTACTGCTCTAATAACACTAATAAGCATACAGTATGATTAAAATACAATGACTCCACTAAGGCTGTCATTTTTAAACTTTTAAGATAATGTTCTAAATTGTTTCTTAGTCCTCTTAAACCATCAAAAAAGTAGCTTGCCTCTCAGAGTTTTGGAAGCATAGTTATTAAAATATGTTCCTGCCTCCCACAGACTAGGGAACTCTTTTTACCACTAAGCAAGGTATCTATTGTTTCACTGAGATTATTTTGTGGATTCTACAGAATCTTTAAAAGATAAAACAGTAAGCATTCATATTTTGTCCTTCACTTGTTGGTAAAATATTTTCTTAGTGAAGGAACGGATTGCTAAATATCAAGAATCACATAGAATTATCTGTTGTGATCGCCAATGTTTCCCATTGTCTGGCTCCTGGAACAGAAAAACCCAACTGCATTCAACATTAAACAGCTAATTATTGTAACAATCTACTCAAGGATACCTTCATTTCAAAAAATTGTCTATATACAGTGTTACTTTATTTATAAAATTATTACAATGCAATATTTATAATGTAAAACTTGTTTTACCTTAAAGTCTTTCCTCTACTAAACATTAAAAGGCCACCCTGTCACGTACACCCTCTTACCAGCAAATCATCAACCCTAACTGAGATCACAGAGGAATCTCTAGCTATCAGCTCTGGCTTCCAGAAAAACTGTATATGAAGAATTCCCCACCACACAGATGACACACTGTCTTTTCTTTAAATACCTCAGGGAAAGTCTAAGAATTTCCCTCATGGGGGCTACTAGCATATCTTACCCCCCAACAATGAATGTCCTTGGCTCCTGGCCCCAATTATCTATAGCTGAGAAAAGAGCGATATCCCCAATATCCTACAGAGACAAATGCCCACCAACATCCCAGAGCAAAAAGCCTGTCAGTTACTGTGGTTGCAACCCTGATTCTCCACATGGAACTGAATGCCTGTAGTAACTTTTCTGACACTTACCCTCTCAAATACCAGAGGCTGATCTCCAAATCTATCCCTAGCAGAACGGTCTTTGATGGGGTGACAGTGCAGAAGTTCTCTCTGGCAGGCTAGTAAGGCAGGCACATCCCAAAAGAGGTGGTTACCAGTTGCCTAGGAAGCAGCTGGACCATGTCTGCAGATCTGAGGGTGCGTCACAAATCAGGTCACAGCTCTGAGTAAAGTCCACCCCCTTCATCTGTGTACAACGCCCGCCCTCTATTTCCAGCACACCTGGGTGGGGGAAGAGAATGGAGCAGTGGAGGGAGGGAGGCTGGCTTAGGTCCAGGGGCATTCTAGTAGAGTCACAACCAGGTGGAGGCAGACAGATACCTCTTCTGCAAGCCTACTGGGACCTCCACCCCTAGATACTCAAAAATGTGTTCAACAATGAGTGGCTCTCAAATGAGCGCTAGGTAAAATAAAATAATATACACCAAAATGTTTTGTCCAGCGTGGTCTTCCCTCCCCTGGAAACAGAGCAGGCACTGCATGTTTGGTTACAAGCTACTTCAACAAATATCAAACAACTGGACCAAATAAATTCCAGCAGAAAGTAGTGATATAAATCCTGGGATATCAGTTAACTGCTTTTCATCCCTCGTAACTGAACTGGATCCCCAATTAACTGAATCACATCCATGAAAGTCCATTGAAGGAGGTGGTTAGAATTACTATTACAAGCCTGCAGACAGCCACAACTGTGCAAGTGATACAGAATGACTTGAAGGAATAAAAATAGGCCAATATGCTAGAGAAACTCTCTACTACTAAATCTCACCCGGAATACATATACACACAATCTGTATCTATTTACTCTAAAATGAAATATCTGATCTTTAAAAAGACTTTAAAAAAATAAACAGCAAAAGGTACCGTTGGCATAAGATCAAAAGTACAAAATAATGTGTGTTAATGTGTTGATCACACTATGAAGACATCAAGTTTAAATAGACTCACCATTGAGAACAGCAGTTAGCAATGATATATAAATTACCATAGGAGATGCTTTTTCTTTGGAAGAGTGGAGGGAAGGAGCCTTGTGTAACAGATTTGATTTACATGCTTGCTGTATTAAGTCCATATTCTGCACTGATGTCAGTGGAGTATGTGGTTAGAGATTGACAACTGTGTACAGGCAATAAGCTCAAGAGCTCCTTAGACAATTTAAACAACAATAAGCAATTTCTCAAGTTAATCATGAGTTTGGGCATTCAACTTTAGCAGGATGTTGAGGTTTCAGGGGGGGCCTGAAAGAGAGGAATCTTGAATTGGAAAAGAAACAAGAGTATTCAGTATTTTAAAATAAAAGTGGCTACAACCCTTCTTTTGAGGATGGCAGATTAACCACAAGAAAAACAAGAAGGCGAGAGTATGTTCAGAGGAGCTGAGAAGCAGTCACTCAGCCAGGAAGCCCACTTGATAAGCTTGTTTGCAGAACTCCATTAAAACCTGAAACATTCTGTCCAAGAACTGGAAAGGCAGAGCCCGTGTCACAGGCGTGATCTCAGGAATCAGATAGTTTGACCTATTTGGAACTTTGTAGGAAGTTAATTTAGTAAACACATACTTGACTGTGCTTGAACACATGTGTGCACAGGATCCTCAGGACGGCTGTGCTCAGTGGCATGCCAGAGCGCTGGGAGCCAGATGCTGTGAAGTGCCCAACGTTTCTCCCAACTAGTTTCACATGACAGAAATGAGAAGATGAAATGATTCTTCTTTAAAGTTTTGCCACTAGAGAATGGGAAGAAAAACTTCTCTCGAACCCTTCCTCCCAGCCAGGAAGAATGTGAATCCCTGGGTTACAGCCCAGGTAGATATTAAAATAGAGACAGAGCCGTTATTTAGTGGTGACAGGAATATAAATACGTGCACTAACCTATAAACTGGTATTTACTTCAGGAAGGTAAGTAATATTTTTCCTCTGATTGCTGAGCTGTCAGTTTAATGCAGCGTAAATAAACAGTAGGTGCCTGCTAGCTCAAAGTAGGAAGTGCTCATTGCACACGAGGAGCAGATTACTGAAGCCTGGTGCTCATCATGCTGAAACATAACTTTCATTTTACCAGAAAATATACCCTACTGTGAGTTATTTTTCGTGCCTGATCTATTAATTAACTTAACTCTATTCTGCCAAAATGTAAATCAATTTGTAAAAAAAAAAATCACCACAGAGTTTTGGAATATGAAAACCAAATCAATTTCAAAAGCAAATACTAAAAATGAAATGCTTCATATAATAAGAACAAGCTATTTAATGGCAAAAAGGATAAAGAATATATTTAAATAACAGAACTGAATAACCTGAGTTATTTACTTAACACAAAATCTTCCTCTTCTGCTAATTAAAAGCAACTGGCACCTCTAATATTCTGTCACCTTATGCTAGTGTGGTCTTTCCATATACAAGCATAGTTTGCTCTCTGGAATGTCTAAAGGGAAACTATTTATAGGAATTAAGCTGTAGTGTCTTATTTCAATAGGAAGAACTCTGAATATTTCAGGGAGAGCAGCTAGGTCTGAAGATCCTTCTAGCAGCATTTGTGTACAATGTGCTTTTCTTCCTATGCTACGTATGGCACAAAACTATGGCAGTATGTAGCAACTGATTTTCGCTCCTATATATGGGTGCTGAGAAAAATATTTTATGGCCTCATTTTAAATGAGAATTCATCTAAAAAGTATAAAAGGGCACTTGGCGAGGTCTTCCATGTAAAACGTGAACACAATTCTGATATCCAGTCAATAATTTTCAAAAGAAAATGAGGGTTTTTTAAAAAGAATATTTTTGCATTCAACTATAATGTCTAGACATAATTAGAAGATTGATTTAGTCATGTGCATTTATGTACTTCATCAATTCCAAGTACTAATATAATATTAATTGCAATCATCCAAGATAACATGTATGGAAGAAATGATGTATTTCTAAGCAGGACCTATCTGTGTATGTCCTGTTTGGAAATTCACAGAGCAGGTGGGAGCCACTAGAGTGTTTTAGAGAGCCCCTGCTATATACCCATGTTGTGTTTAGCTTAGAACTGTTTGTAACCAAAAGATTTCCACAATAATGAGGAACAGGTGCCTGTCACCTGACCTTTTAGGCCTAATTTACAACCTACAACCTGTCACATGAAAAAATAATTGAAATTTCCTCCTAGATTTTCAGACCTTGCTAGTTTAATGTGTTTCTCAGCCATTACTCTGCAGCAGCTTCCCACTCAGTCACAGGTTCATATAGCTGGCAACAGACTTCTTTGCAGAATAAACTAATATTCATGTTGTTGTTGCTCTTGTTTAAGATGCCGGGAGACAAAGGAACTACTTTTGTAGATTATCAACCAAAGAAGAATATATTAATTTTTACAAGTGAACAAAAGACATTCCTTTTGAATACTTCTACATACAAAGAACTATTATTTATTACATATTTCAGTTTGTGGGAAAGCAAGGAATGCATTGATTCTGGAACCAACTATGTGGATTTGGGAAGTTCTCTAGGTCTTTATCATTGTTCTCCTTCCCCTACCGCGCATACATTTAAAGAAGCTATTACTTCAGGGAGGAAATCCCTATTTGTTCTTTTTTCATCCATCATCTGTATTCATTATTCAGAAAGGAAAACAAAATTGAGCAGTGATTTTATTTTCTTGCATAACCTTGTTACATGTAGCCATATTCAAATTTAACAATGCTTTGTATTTTATTGCTACTGTTTACATATTATGTATTACATGTGACTGAACAACTCTACATTTAAAATATTGCTTCCATTAGAAAAAAATGAACTAATAAGTGTCAAATAGAGATGAGGAATAAACATTCTTGGTATATTTATAAGATGGGGTCATTTAAAATGCACACAAATAGGATGAATATTTTGCTACTGTTGCATGTTACATGTTACATAGTATGCATATTGCTTAAAGTGTATTTATTTAACAATGCCCTTAACCAAGTTAATTAAAGTATTTCTGCCTGGTGACTGTGTTAAAGCTTGGGAGGTATGAATGATGCCGTCAGTTACTTCTGCTAAGTTAAGTTGAAATTAAGCACTTATTATAACCTTTCCTAACAATGTGAGAAAGACTGAGTAAATATATTAAATTTGTTTCACAACAGATGCTTGGGTTGTTAATATTTAAGATGCCTATTCATGCTATTCCTGTCTGCACATTTGTCAAAAATGTAAGCTTGAATGCTAATGTTTGCCAGCAGACTGGAGCAGCCAGTGTATGCACTACTACTATTCTACTAAAATAACATGCCATAGAAATAAAGAGCCGCTGCTAAGTCAAAGCACGAGTTCTACATGGGAGATTCATAAAGGTTTTTAGAACCAACACCTCAACCCTGGTTTTCCAGGGACTTAAAGTATGGCCTTTATTTATTTATCTGTTTATTGCAGGAGAATCTGACTACAGAATAAATCTCACTCTTTCAGAAAATCCACTTTGGATAGGGTGTAAATTTAAGTAAAGTTTGGGAGCTGAGCTACTGTCAGCCCAGACACTGTGAATTCCAGGTACTGCTTAAGGACAAAACCTGACTCCTAGCAAACAGAGATCCTGACTCGTGCTCAATTCCCTCTTCTGTCTTCTTTGGAAAGTCGGGTTCTCTGGCCTCCAAGGCTACAAACAAACATGGAACCCCAGGCAATCAATCATGAGCAAACAGGTTCTCTCCAGGGAACCAGGTGTCTTCCCTGTCCCTATGACCAAGTGAAATCCAAGTCTTAACCCTGGGAATCCGGTATGCCTCAGAGAAAGTTCTCCCTGGAAGGGCGCAGAGGTCAAAGTTGTCAATGGGCATTTTGACAGAGATGACCCCATGGTTGACATCTTGTTAAGTAAAATCTGGTCCTAGTGGAGGCCGGGACCAAAACCTACCCTGAGCTCTATGCTGCTCTCCGCTCTCGGTGTTCTGTGTTCATCCCAGAAGGGATCTCTTTAGCGCCTTTTGCTCAGCACAGGCACACGCACGTGTCGCTCTCCGGACCTGCCACCTGCCCCTCAGTCCCTTGCATCCCGGCTCTCCAACCCCAGTTCAGCCGCCCGGGGAGTTCTGCAATGGTGGAGCACTGGGAAAGGCCGCTGCTCTTGAGTGTGAACCTTCACAGGGAAAGAAGGAGTTGACCCCAGGCTGCACCTGTGTGGCCACGATCCCAGCTAAGACAGCGCGCACGTCCCCCGGCCTCCCGCCCAAGCCCAAGCCCGAATCACCATCCAGGACCGACCCGCGATCGCCGGCGAGGGCTCCATAAACGCTCTACTTTGGCTCTCAAACTCTGAGCTCCAACTTGAGCCCCCAGCGCCCGAGTGGTTCTCGGGATAGATAAGTTGCCACAAACTTCCCGGGCCCCTCTCCACCGCCACCGGCCACCAGCCAAGCAGTGCTGGTCAGGAAAGGATAGGGGGAGATGGGCCGGGATAGGATGCTGAGTGAACTGCAGATCTGGCGCGCGACCTTTTCACTCCACCCGGCACCTCGCCTGGCCTTCCAGGTACCGGGGCTCACGGAGTGGCTCCGTTTTCCCCGCTTGCCCTCTCAGGGCTTCCCCACTCCGCCTTTTTCCTCTAAAGAGGGCCGTCCCCACGACCTGTACAAAAGTATCCAACCAGAGTCTGCCGGGCAGGTGTGCGAAAGAAGCAAGGACACCAAGAAAGTACGCTTCCCGGCCATGGCCCTCACTTTACCAGCCCAGTCCTCCCGCGTGCCGGCGCGCGCGCGAGAAGGGCCAGCAGACCCCGGCACGCGAGGGGCGCAAAGCCGCCCCAGCCGGGGCCGCCGAGAAGTTTGGATCGGTTCCGCATCCGCAGAAAAAGGAGGCGAGCCGAGCAAAAGACCCAGAGCGTGAGCAGCACCGGCAGGGAGCAAAGGAGCGGGACTCACTCAGGCGTGAAACCGGGGCAGCGTGGGCCAGCGGTGCGGGCCGAGGCCGGGTCGGCTCCCCGCGCGGGCGCGCCGAGCGGCGGACTTCCCGGGCGGTGGCTGCAGCTGCTGCCACCTCCCCGCCGCCGAGGTGCGGCCGCCGCGGAAGTTAATGGCAACTTGACTTCAAGTTGTCTCCTCTCCCCATCCGAAGTGGGCGTTTAAAGGGGGCAGAGCGCGGCGAGCAGCAAGCGGGGAGCGCGCGGGGCCGAGGGGGAGGGGAAGGGGCGGGGGCGGGGCGGGGCGCGGGAGGGGGCGCGGGAGCCGCTCTGAGCCCGCAGTGTACAACGCGGCACGGGCGATCGGGGCGCCCCCGCGACAGCCCCCCACCGCCGCCCGGGGAGCGCGCGTGCCAGACGCGCAGCGCAGTCGTCGTTGTCCCGCTTGGGGGGCTCGGGGACCCCGCAGCGGGAGCGACCGGGCCCGGCCTGCCTCCCCCGCGCCTGCGGCCGCTTCTCCCCCTGGCGGCGGGATCCTGGGCGGCCGGTGGCTCCGAGAGCGCGCCGTGGAGCCCGAGCCGAGCCGAGCCCGAGCCACCGCGGCCGCCACATCCCTGCGTGCTGCCCGGGCGCGGGGTCGCTGCGGGAGAGCGGCCCTGCCCGCCGCCAGGGTAAGTGTGGGCGCGCCCCAGAGCCCCACCGCCCGGGCCCTCACCTGCACTGCCCCCGCCGCGCACCCTTGCCGCCCGCTGCTTCCTCTTGCCGTTGTTTGCCTGGGCTTTGGGGGTGCGGAGTGGGGCACTGGTGTGTGTGCCAGCAGAGGAGGAAGTCAGGTGAGAGGCCCTGAGCCCCCCCCCCCGAAGCCAGCCTATGTGGGGTGTGTCGCTCCCCAGTAGGGGCATGCGGGCCAAGTTTTCCCTCCTCTTCAGTGTTGATGGAGAAGATCTTTCCTAGAGGGGGCCTCTTTCCCTTCAAGCTGATGAGCTTCTTCCCATCTTCTCTCTGGGTATTCCAGTCCCGGAGCTCTACACCCCTAGTGAGGAGCCCATAGCGGACGGAGGATGAGGGGGCCTCTTGCAGACCTCTTTCTCTGCCCCAGCCGTTTGTATTAGTATCATTTTCTTGTCGACAGTTGTAGGTTCATGCAGCCCACCAGAACGAGATGCTTACTGATGTCTAAATCACCTCTGACACCATCCACCCAAAATATGGGGCAAAGGGGTCAATAAATGAGGATTTCCTAGGAGGGGAGGCAGGGCCCAGGGACCTTTCCGTGGGGAAAATCCAAAGAGCTCCGAAAGATCAAAGTAGGGGGAGGCTCAGGACCCCCGAGCTAAGGAGAAATTGGGCTCTATTAACTTTAACCCACTCCCCTGCCACTCCTTCCCACCCCCCAGTTCTAAAGAAGCTATCAACTAACAGGTCTTTTGTTTCCTGTTGTGTCACCTTTGGGAAATTTGCATTGAATATGACGACAGAAAATTACTACTGTTTACTCAAAGTTAAGGGGGTTGCAGAACGAAAACAGTTTTTACTTTTCTCTTTGTGTGTTTGGCAAGGAGTGGAGCTGTTAGGTTCGTGGCAGGAATTGCAGAAGCTCGGTTATAAAAATAAGGACTGTAGAACTGCCTGGGTCTGTTTTTAGCAGCTGCACTTTCTTGAGTTCTTTCACATAAGGCTTGCTCTCTCATTAAGTCCCCATAAATAATTGTGTGTGGAGCGAAGGCAGTTCGGGCGGCGGGACTGAGATTGCTGGGCGTTCCATCCCTCCAGCGCAGAGCTGTTTGCAGGGAAGTTCCTGGAAAGTGACTGTGGGCTGAGAATTCAGTTTTTCCTAATCAGGTCCTTTTCTGTCGGTTGCCTGTGAATCAAGCACGACCCGGTGGGTGACTAGCGGTTTGAACCTTAGTAACAAGCACTTGGACGGTGCTGCATTTTTTAGGAGGTCATTCTAAATAAAGCAAAATGGCATAGTGCTGGCTGCTTCCTGAACCCCCACCCCTTGTCTAGCCTTGAAGTCCCTGGAATTCTCCAGTCTTTTTTCAGTTGATCACCATTCTATGCAAGAGACCATTCCAAAAACACGAGGATATAAACAAATGTGAACAGGTGCGGTCATCTGGGAAACTACACCCCGTGCCCCCGAGGAAGAGCCCGGGGAGAGCAAAACAAACAGCTCCTAGGGATTGCCTTGAGCAAAACAAAGTGGACATTGAGTTTCCCTTCATGACTCACTTTCTTTCCCCTACAAGTCCTGGGTGACATCAAACTCTCTTGCCTTTATTTGCCAAATGCTGAATGTCCTAACTTCTATCAGTGTCCCCTCTGAGGACAGCAGGGTAGGACTGGAGCTCAACACAGTCCCTGCTGGTTATCATTGTGGAAGTCTGAAGTGAAGGTTAACAGAAATTTGAGATTAAAAAGTATATTTTTTTGTCTTTTATATACTCATATGTTTACCTAGTCATTCAGATTATTGGCAAATCTCCCCTGACTTAAAGCAAGAGGGCACGTTGTTTTCAACATTCCGAATTTCCTTTCCTTCCATCCCTAACAGTGTATAGCTCCAAACATCTCCATAGGCCCCATTAAATTTTTCTAACAAATCCAAATGTAATGTGAGTAGCTGGAAGACAAGTAAACCTGAAACGTACCAAAAGATAGATGATAATAGTTAATATCAATAGCCACATTGATTTTTTTCAGAAAAGAGATAGTACAGTCTGACCTTCTACATGACATACAAGGAGTGGGCCAAAACATCAGTGGCCTTGGTGGGGAAAAGCTGGAGACTGTAAGAAGGTGGCTAATGGGCCAAGGACGGCTCTGAGTCCAGGAGAGAGGCTTCTCCCTCCTGACCCCATGCGACCCTGAGCATGTCCAGTCTCTGAAGCAGAGGAAACTGGGCCTGTGCCCCAACATGGTGGGTAGAGGTTTTTGCCACCAAACCTGCCCACCTGGCTTTGGTCCCCAGGTCTCACAAGGTGGAAAGATAGAACCAATTCTGGAAAGTTGCCCTCTGATCCCTACACAGGAACCACACCCACCCACACAATAAACAAATGTGACTTTAAAATTGGTTCTTAAGAAGAAGAAAATAAAGGCTGAGGATCTGGATTAGAAGTTATTTTTATTGCTAAGTTGTCTCGTCAAACCTTTAGAGATCGTTTATTCGGATGTCCTAAGTGGATACCCCCATAGTGGTAGGGATTTGGGGTTCAGAGCTTGACTCAAAATAGAGTTCAGTTCAGTTCCCCATTATTTATTATGGGAATGAGTAAATAATTTTCAAAGTCATTCATTCCATTTTTGTATACTTTCCTTATTTTCCTCAAGCTGTACAGAATTGGAGTTCTTGAAAGTCAGAGCCGTTATTTACTTCTGGAGCTTGTAATAGAACAGAGCAAAGGTGACAGGAAGGGCTTCAGCCTGAGTCACAATGTGAATGTGACTGCCTATGGTCACCCACAAGTGCACTCCAGGACTCAAGCTGATGGAGCAGTCACCAGCTTGGGCGCTTCACATGCTCCCCCTGTGACCCTGGCTCTGATAGACTGCTGCCAGCTGAACTGTGCAGTCCGGCCACTCTGGCCCAAGTCCTCCATCTCCTGGGTGAGCATTGCCAGAATGGCACCAGCCCACAGGGAGACATAATGTGACTCTCTTTAGTGAGGAACAACTGCCACCCCCACCAGAGTAAGTCAACCCCATCAATTTTACGTCAGTCTTTCACACTGACTAATGTAACACATTTTCTTTTTTTCAGACTTGTTTCCTAGCAAAGGTATGATAAAATAAAGCTTTAAGGAACATTTATCTAAAGACATCGTTCAGTTCAAAATCTGACTATTGACCTTGAGCAATCGCATCTCACATTATTATTATCAAACGGATTATATACCTGTGTAATACAAAATATTTGTTCATTCACCATTTATCCCATATTTTCTTTATTCAGTAAACTTTCATTAAATACCTAGTAGAAATCAGGAGCTCTGTTAGGGGCTGAGGATAAGGACAGTGGAAGTTCTCTTCAGAGACCACATTTTCTTATGGGGCAGGAAAAAGCCATTGCAATGCTAATAGAGGAACTAAGCCTGTGGGAACACCTAGGGTGAGGCAAACATTCTAGCTGGAGGCATTTTAAAAAGTTGCTTAGAGGAACTGACAGACGCTAAGTCTTGAGACTAAGTGGGATTCCTTTAGGAACAAAGGAGAGCAAAAGGATTTTTGAAGCAGTGAGACTCGTACGGGCACTAGCCCCTGTCGGAGAACTGTAAAGACGGAATCTAAACTGTCCACATTGCAAAGGACTCTGCGTATATTCTTTGGAGTTTGATCATTCCATATTCCTAGGATCACAACTTTTTAATTTTTACCTGGTGAAGCATAAATGTAAGTCAACAAAACTGACCAAATCAAGATCATAAACAATGCTGCACATTAATTCCTCTTTCTCGTTGCTGTAGTGAAACATCTCACAAAAGCAAACTTAAGGATTTCTTCTGGGTCACAAAGGGGAAGGTGACAGGAGCTTGAGGCCTCTGGTCACATGACATCTGCAATCAGGAAGAGAGAGAGAGAGAAGGGGGGATTCTAGGTTCAGCTCACTTTCTCCTCTTTTTATTTAGTCCAGGCCCCTAGACCATGGGATGCTGCTGCCCATATTCAATACCAATATGGGTCTTCACTTTTCAATTAAACCTTTCTGGAAACAGTCTCATAGACACACTGACAGGTAAGTTTCCATGGTGATTATAAATCCAGTCAAGTTAACAGATAAGATTATCCATCAAAGGAAGAATTTCAGTGGTCTGAAGAATGTATTCTATCCAAGCAAAACGTCAGATCTTCCAGTTTCTAAAGATAAGCTAAATCCCATGTTTATATGAGAAATTGAAATAGTAAGTATTGTCAGCTTAACTACCTGCTAATGTACACTTGTTAAGCTGATTTTGGCCTGTAGAAATGTTTTGTGAAGTTTATGCATATACATTTCTAGTGAGGCTGGACTCTCCAGTAATAATGTCAAATTATATTTTAGTTCAGACTGTCTTAGAGTCATGTACCCTAGACTTTTGAGAATGAGACTATATTTTTTTTAACTTTAAAAATTGATTCAGGGCCTAGCAATATGGCTTAGCAGATAAAGGTGCTTGCCACCAAGCCTTACCATCAGAATTGGATGCCTATGACCTATACCTTAAAAGGAGACCTCCATACATGTACCATTGTTCATGCACACACTCAAACACACATATTACATACATAAATAAATGTAATTAAAATTCTATTGTAAAAATAAATGAATAAATAAAAGCAGATTCCTTAACAGTTAGGCATGAAGGAGGAGGAAACTAAGGGATCTCTAACCTCACAACTGGACTGTTCTCTACTGATAGATCCAGGGGTAGCTATCACCTTCAGTTGTGGCTCACTGATGGCCCCAACAGGCTTCACCAGATCCAATCCAGTGCTCACACAGATTGCCTTAGCTAAACTAAATGGGTCACAAAGTAAAACCAAAAATCATAAAACTGGGAAAAGGACTGATATGTATGGGATTGGAGGTTGACAGGCATGGAAGGAAGATGAAATAAGGAGAAAGAATAATCAAAATATATACATGTATGAAATTGTCAAATAAAATTAATCACGAAAAAATAATCCTACTAATTGCTTATTCTTCCAGCCTCTTTTGCTTTGAAGCCATATTTATCAGCTACTCAAACATCAGAAATGTATGGCAGCTGTTAGGATTCAGGCATTATGCTGACTCTGTCACCTGGCAGGATGAACCCAGGCAGTACCCTGGCCAGCCCAGGGTGCTATGGCCACTGTATCAGTGCATAGCCTGCACACAGTTGTACACTGTATCAGTACACAGTCTGTACACAGTTGAACACTGTATCAGTACATAGTCTGTACACAGTTGTACACTGTATCAGTGCACAGTCTGTACACAGTTGAACACTGTATCAGTACATAGCCTGCACACAGTTGTACACTGTATCAGTGCATAGCCTGTACACAGTTGTACACTGTATCAGTGCATAGCCTGCACACAGTTGTACACTGTATCAGTGCATAGTCTGTACACAGTTGTACACTGTATCAGTGCATAGCCTGCACACAGTTGTACACTGTATCAGTACACAGTCTGCACACAGTTGTACACTGTATCAGTACACAGTCTGCACACAGTTGTACACTGTATCAGTACATAGTCTGCACACAGTTGTACACTGTATCAGTGCAGTCTGCACACAGTTGTACACTGTATCAGTGCACAGCCTGCACACAGTGCAAAGGTCTCTTTAAGAGAAAAGCTCTGTCTACTCCCAGTCTCTCTTTCCCCCAGGCTCTTCTGAAGGTGCAGGCTGCTCCTTGCCTCTTCTTCCTCTTCTTCTTTTGCTCTTCCCTCCCCAACTCACTTTGTCTCAATAAAACTCCCAGATAAGCGCTGCCTGTAGGCCTGTCTGTCCCTCACCTGCTGTGGGATCTCACACCAAGGTCTCTCTTGTGCCATTGTGCAACAGCAAAGCCCCACACTTTTCTATGAACCCTAAAATATTAGAGACACTGTCTTTCCTAAAATGAGCTGTGCAGTTTCTTCTGAGTTTAGTGTATCCATGCTGTTTTTTCTTTTAGAGATTTATTTTTTGCCACACCTTTAATCCCAGCATTCGGGAGGCAGAGATAGGCGGCCTAGAAGAACTAGTTCCAGGACAGCCAGGGCTATTCTAAAGAGAAATCTGTCTCGAAAAAAAGAAAGATTTATTTTGTGTGTGTGTGTGTGTGTGTGTGTGTGTGTGTGTGTGTGTGTGTGTGTGTGTGTGTGTGCGCGCGCGCGCGCGTGCGCGCGCCGGAAGACAGAAGAGCCCATGGGATCTCTTGGAACTGGAGTTGCTAAGGAAGAACATTGCCTTTGGAAGAGCAGCCAGCAGTCTTGACCACTGAGCCATCTCTCCAGCTCCGGGTCTTTAAATTCTTAATAACTTGGCTCCAAGGGTCATAATTTTCTTCAGGCTTCTTGACTTTAAAAAGTCAAAGTTAGCCGGGCGGTGGTGGCGCACGCCTTTAATTCCAGCACTCGGGAGGCCGAGGCAGGCAGATCTCTGTGAGTTTGAGGCCAGCCTGGTCTACAAGAGCTAGTTCCAGGACAGGCTCCAAGGCTCCAAAAGCTACACAGAAACCCTGTCCAAAAAAAAAAAAAAAAAAAAAAGTCAAAGTTGACTTTGTGTTTTGGTTTTTGAGACAGGATTTCTCTGTGTAGCTCTGGCTGTCCTGGAGCTCACTTTGTAGACCAGTCTGACCTCAAACTCACAGAGATCCTCCTGCCTCTGCCTCCACTAACACCTGGATAATTTTTAGACATTTTTAATGTAGATTTTAGAAGAAATATTATTATTAAAACAAGAGTTGTGTATATAATGGACCAGAATGCAGCATTTTACATATTTTTTTCGACTTTTGTCATTCATGGCTGCTGTTGTAGCTTCCAGTCCCCTTCCTCTGTGTGTCTAGGTAACAGCTATACCTGACTGGGAACATTCCCCTTCCTGTGTGTCTAGGAAACAGCGATACCTGACTGGGAACATTTTACTGTGCTGTGGTCTTCACCTACCCTCACCAGTGCCCTCACCTGCTTTCCTTCTTCTACCCAGCAGCCATGGCTCAAATAGGCACCCCACATAAAATCAATCAAGTAAAGCAAACTTTTCTTAAAATGGCAGAGTGGATGCTTGTTAGCCAGAACTACAGTCTCCCATCCACTGCTGCACATTTTTGAGATGAAAAGAGCCGGAAATGCTACATTGCAACGATGAACTCAGGCTAGGAAAAGTGCCTGGGCTGCTTCCGGTCTGCAGTGGTGACCTCAACCGTTGGAGAATAAACATTAGCCATCTTGTGTGTGTTTCCTAGTCATTCTTCAGTTGCTGTGAAGAGACACCATGACCACAGCAACTCATAAAAGAAAGCGTTTAGTTGGGGCTGACTTAGAGTTTCAGAGGTTTAGTGCCTCATCAGCATGGGAAGAAGCATAGTGGCTCACAGGCAGACACGGCGCTGGAAGAGCCGAGAGTTCCACGTCTGGATCGGCAGTATGAAGACAGAGACTGGCTCTGGCCTGAGCTTCTGAAACGCCAACACCCACCCCTGTGAATCACTTTCTGATGTCCTGTTTCCACAAATCCTGAAGACTCCACACTCCACTGAGTTCCTATCTCTTTATAGTCCTCTCTCAGTTTATTTATATCATTCCTGTCTCCACCTCTAGTGCTGGGATTAAAGGCATGGGATCCCAAGTGTTGGGATCACCTTTGTGAGAGCTCTTTTCTCTTTTAGACAGATTCAATCTTGTGTAGCCCAGGGTGAGCTTGAATTCACAGACAGCTGTCTGCCACTGTCTCCTGAGTCCTGGGATTAAAGGTGTGCACCACCACTCCCTGGCCTGTATGGCTGACTGCTATGGCTGCTTTGCTCTCTGATCTTCAGGAAAATTTTATTTATTAAAACACAAATGATATACCACTATACAACGTGGCTACACCTCCTCATCCCTGTCAAGTAGTGCCATTCCCTGATGACCAAGCATTCAAATACATGGGTCTATGGGGGCCACTCCTGTTCAAACCACCACAGTGTGCAATGAAGATGGCACAGCACCCAGTGGTCTGTGCTCTGTCCTTTGCCCATCAGTGGGCTTTGAGACTCACTCTCACTTTGAGATCCTTTCATACATAGCTAGAAAGAATGGCACTCACATGAAACCCCAGATCTAGGAGGCAGAGGCATAAGGTTCTGGAATAAGACCCACAATAAAACACTGTCTAAAACACACAAAAGTAAAAAAATAAAAGAATTGGATAAATAACCTGGACGTAGGTTTAGGCAATTGAAAGGTCAACCAAAGCTCTAGTTATGATTGATACAGGCAGGTCTAGAGTTCACTATGAAGACTAAGGTGGCCGTGAACTGACAGATCCTCCTGCCCAGTCTCCCAAGTGTGAGGATTAAAGGCCTTTACCACTATACCCTGCTTAGTTCATTTAATAATGGTTCGCTGACATAGTCTACTACATGTAATGTCCGTTCCAGCCTGGATCTCTTCATGCCTGATTCTTTTAAGTGTTTGGAGCCTAGGGGAGACCCTTTAGCAGGCAGTGAATGGTAAGCAGTCTGGAACAAAAGAGCGCTAGTTCCCTGTTGTCAGACACATCTGAGGCATGTGTTTCCTGTGAGTTCAGGGAAAAAGTTAACTGTGGTGATGAATTTTAAGCCCTTTTTTATTAATGAGGTACTGTAAAACTCCTTTTAAAAGTAATGTGTATAGTCTTCTTAGAATTGATGAGTTTCAACTCTTAGCCACACCAACCGCCCCACTTCATAAAAGCAACACAGTGAACAGAGAAAAGGTCCTCAATACACAGTACCAGAACAGCAGGGTCTCTGGGAGGAAAAGGGTATAGCTTGATCCCCACCTTTCACCATACTCAAAATCCATTTGTCCTAGAATCTCTGTAGATGCTAGCGGCAGGTGAAATGGCCCAGTTGCTAAGAGAGCTTGGTAGCCATGCTGCACAGTGGAGAGAGTGGAGCTACGGAGAGAAAAGGCCGTTTTCCTCACCTCACGTGTCTCAGAGAAGAGTCTTGACTGGCATGCTTCGGTCCGTTGTACACCCTTGTTCTCACGCACTGGGCAGAGGTGTATAATATTTAGATAAGCATGCAGCACTTTCCGTTTATGAAAGAGTAGGATTAAAAATGGCCATCCCAGTAGATACTACCTCTGTATTTCTTCTTCGGCAGATTGGAGGCAATGTGGGGAAATTTTGTGCTCGGTAGTGGTAGTTTTCAAAGCTGTACTATCACTGCTTCTTTGATGCCCTTGTATCAGCATTTCTTTGTGTTCGTTCACATATTGACTGATACATCTTAAGAGCCATAAACATAAATGGTTCATTTTACAAATGGGCACATTTATTTACAAATTATTAGTCAAGATCTATCCACGTGCAGATATGCTTTGTTTCAGTCTGAATATACAATAAAATTATTTTAAATAACTTTAATCAACTTCAAAAACAGCAAATTCCAAGACAATTAGGTTAACTTTAAGAACTCGTATTTATTGAGTTAACAGATGGTAAATTAAAAAACAATGAAGCTAATTTTTAAAATCATTCATTGAATAAAAAAAACCAGACTTATTTGACAAACTGTTTTTAAGCTGGTTTTTCATCCTAGTAAGCATATTTTAACATTCCAATTTGGGTAACTTCTGGAAAGATACCAAATGAGTTGCTGTCTATGAACACTCTTCCATTGAATTACTTTTTTAAAAGCTTTAGAATCATCTGAAAAATAATTTTATGTATCAGCAATAAAAATATAAAAAATAAGCATTTCTAGATATTGGGCATTTGAGGCACACACTCCTTTAACTCCAGTTTGTCTACCAGTGCGTTCCTGTGGTCTTTCACCTGCCCTGGGATGTCCTGTGCCTGCAGAAGGAAGCCACTGATGGCCAGAACCGCATGCCTGTGCCTTTCTGGTCAGATGGAAAACTTGCATATATGAGGTCTTCTAGATGAGGTGTACCAGTAAATTGAAACGTTAGCTCCACTAACATCTTCCCCTCAGGTCTTTTCTCTTCAGCCCTCTAGTTGTAAAAGGCTAAACATACTCTCAATTTAACTGAAAAGGGATGTTTCTTTGCTGCACATGGCAGCATGGGATGGAGGTTCTTCACTTGTTCACACTAGGTTGGATTCCTTGACAGTTCTTACACTGGAGCAGTAAACACACCACAACACACTACACCTGCTTCCTTTGTGAGAGTTCAGTCATGTGACTTCCCAGATTTTATACATAGAAATAGAGATAACACCACTGCTTTCGTTAGAGAAGTAATTGCACTATACTTGACATTAGTGTAATATGAGAACTGAACTGTTGGAGTAGAAATGAAGGTGTTCCATTAAAAAATTTGGGATAAATTGGTTTATTTTTAAAATTGTTTTTAACCTTTCCTTTTTTATTGGTTGGGGGCATGCCAAGACACACACGGAGGCCAGAGGGCAATTTGCTTCTCCTTCCACCACGTAGATACCAGGGTTTGAATTTAGGTCGTCAAGCCTGGCAGCAAGCACCTTCCCTAGCTGAGCATCTCCACGGCCAGGAATAGATCAGTGCACATGGTTAAATGTTCAACAGTGGCCTTGTCTTTCCTTTATGGTAACCAGTTGGAAACTGTGATGTAATTTGTTTTATGGCCCTAGAAACTCTACCTAAGATCTACTGTTACATGCACACACACACACAATTAATGATAGTTAAGACTGTAATTTACTGCTTTATAAATGTATTAGTTATATTTTGAGTTGTCCTATGAAAACACATCACTGAAAGGACTATAGTCAAAGACAAATCTTACCATTGAAACTTTAGCCTTGGGTGGTTTCCCCTGTGAAATAGTTGGCTTTGCAATAGCCTTTTGTTAATCTGAGGTGTTTTAGGAATGTGATTAGAACAGTACAGCAGGAGATGCGGTTGTTTCTAAGCAAACAAGAACAGGTAAAAATAAGACTAGATCCTGATAAGTGAAACAAATCCAGTAAGTAAATTTCTGTGGTATCACAGATACAGAGGGGAAAATGTCTGAGTCATTTCTATGGAAATAAATAAAAATTAAAAGAAAAGAAGGGACCCTGGGTAGACAGGTTGTGTGTTTCGATGTAGATTTGCTGCCTTAGGGCAGCAAATGTCACTTTCCTACAGCCCTGACACTAACAGGTTTAAAACAGTATTGCATCATATATGCTATTAATGTTATATTTATGTGTGTCTTGAACTTATAAGTGAAATAAAGGGTTTTCCCCCCAAAATGAAGCAGACAAACTTGAAAAAATGCTGAAAATTACAAAAGAAGACATCAGTTTGTGCTAAAAAAAAAAAAAAAAAGTGGTGATGTTGCTGGAGAAACGGCTCAGTGGTTCAGAGCGCTTGCTGCTTTTCCATAGGACCCAAGTTCAGTTTTCAGCACTCATGTCAGGCAGTTCACAACTGCCTTAACTTCAACTCTGGGACATCCAACTCCTGGTCTCCCAGAACACCTGCACTTACAGATACACATGCACAAGTCCATGCGCACACGTCTGTGTGTGTGTATGTGTAATTAAAAGTATAAATAAATCTTGTGTTTGTTTTTTTGAGACAGGGCCTCTCTACACAGCTCCGACTGTCCTGGAACTTACTATGTAGACTAGGCTGGAGTCAAACTCACAGAGATTAGCCTGCCTCTGCCACTTGAATGCTGAGATTAAAGGTGTGCGCCACTATTCCCAGTCTTAAAAATAAATCTTTAAAAAAAAAACTGCTAACATTGTAATGTTCTTTATAGCAAAATGAAGATATATATATGCATGCCTTTCATAGGTAGTAGGTTTTTAAACCTCTAGGACAAAGAAACACCTGCATGCACATATGAAACAAAGCATGCGCCTGCAAGGCTCCTTGAATGTGGCTGGCTGCCTTATTTGGCAGTGCTGAGGTAGAATCCAGGTTCCTGTGCATACCAGGCAAGTGTTTCATCCTTGACTATAGTAATCCCTTAGTTTCCTGAGACAGGCTCAGGTTGGGCTGAAGTCACTATAACTACAAACTGGCCTCAAACTCTTAATCCCCCGCTGCAGCTGCCCTCCACCCCCAAGCTAATGGATGGTAAGTGTGTACCATTATGACCAGCTTGTCAACAGCCTTCTTAAGAGACCAAACCTTTCTCACTAAAAATTTGAAGAAAATTTCCATGTTATTATAGGAGAATCTAGTTTGATTCTGCATGTTTTATGTAGTCATTAGCTTATTTGTGAAAGCAGCTAACTAAACTTTAAATATCTTCCAGGTATCAGAAAACATAGCAACTAGGAGCTGTTTCTGCAGAAAATTGACTGAAGTGCTATCCATAATTCCAGGGGCTGGGGAAGAAGGAATAGTAAAACAATCCAAGACTGGGAAATTTCACTTTAAAAGGTGAGTGTTCAGCACCCAGGGAAAGGATGGCAGCGCTAGTGAGTGGATCAAGCACACTGAGGTCAGATCCGGTTCTGAGAGGAGAGCACGTGTTCAAAGGGGTTCTCCACAGGAGACTGCAACCAGACTGTAGTGCAAGGAGGGAAAGGAAATTCTGAATTCAGCCATTTAGTGTGCAATGCATTTTACAGCACTTGACGATAATCCCATGTAGCGCTAGTGGAATTGAAAACCTGTTGTTTTTCTTAATAATTACAGAAGATAAAAAGTAAATAAAACATAGTCCACAAAAAGTACAAAATGGCCAGGAAACAATAAGAAACTACTGAAAACTAATCAAGATTTTACATTATGAAATATGTGATCTAAATTTTCCTGTTCAAATGGAAAGGTAAGAATGAAAGTCTGGTGACTTATAGAAAGTCTGATGTCGTATAGAACAGTCATACTTAAAGAAAACAGCACAGATTTTCAATGGTCAAAGCTTGTTCTGCTTTACAGTTTTTATATCCAAAGTACATGTGGAAAATAATAACTAAAGAACTTGGGGGGGGACACAAGAGAAGTTGGATGGAGATGAGGGAGGAACAGGAGTGATCATGTATGAAATTCTTTAAAATATAAAACTATTAAAAGTGTAAAAATAGGTAAGTTAAAAATTTTCAAGTACATACAGCACTATGCATAGCAAGTAAAACAGACACTTTTTGCCAGGAAAAACGAAACAGTAAACAGTGGCATGGGCAGTGACTCAGTGATAAGTAAAATGCCTGTCACACAGGCCTGAAGAGCTGTGTTCAATCCGGATCCATGCAAAGCCAGGCCCCGTAGCACTTCTGTGGTGACAGAAGCAAAGACTGCAGAATCCAGGAAGTGCACACAGCAATAGACAGCAAAATGTTGTCCTCTGAGCTCTCCAAGTGACATGCACTTACATACATCACACACATGCACTCAAAACATGTGTTTAAAGCAAACTAGAAAAAACTGACTATTTTCTAGTCATAAAGGAATAATGGCACTAAAGAGTATATTGTAAAAGCTATAAACAAAACATAATTTATCTGTTCTTAATTTTTTATTAATTTTTCTTTCTGACAATTTCCTACGTGTATACAATATATTCTGATTGTTCTCTACTCTAGTCTCTCTTCTCCTCCCCCATCCCGACAGATGCACGGCTTTTGTTTTGTTTTGTTCCACATTAGTCTAACTGGGGTGACCCATGTGAACTTGAACTGTCCGCTAGAGTGGGGTAGTCAGTGGTTTCTAGCCCTCCCAGTAGAGGCATATCCCCACATGCTGGCCTCCGAGTTCATGACTGTCATGGCTGTGACTAGCCCAGGAGATGAATTCTGTGGCTCCTCTCTTGTCTTTGACTCTTAACGTTCTTTCCACCACCTCCTCCAAAATGTTCCTTGAGCCTTATAAAAGATAAAAGTGTGAGCGTCTTCTTCAGGCCTGAGCATTATTCCATTATTCTGGCTTCGTTTTGTGTTGTTTTTGTTGTTGCTGCTGTTTTGAGATGGGTTTTCTTGACAGACCAGGCTGGCCTTGAACTCACAGAGATGCACCTGCCTCTGCCTTCCAGGTGCTGGGGCTATCAGTGTGCACCGTCCCACCTAAAATAGATCTTTATTTGTTTGTTTTTGAGACAGGGTTTTTCTGTAACTGTCCTGGCTGTCCTAGAACTCACCCTGTTGGCCAGGCTGGCCTCCAACTCACAGAGATCCACCTGCCTCTGCCTCTCAAGTGCTGGGAATAAAGGTGTGCGCCACCACACCCAGCTAAAATATATCTTTCTATTTTTAATTTCCTCCAAAGAATTAACTTAGTGACTGTGATAACTGTCTCTCTCATCAATTGGGGTGTTGGTGAAGGAAACTTCAACAGGATTCTGGAAGAGAAAATAAATAAAAATAGCAAACCCAGTTTTGAGAAGGAAGGAATGGTAATAAGAAGGACCATCCTCACCAAATTATTAAGATGTATTCTAAAGTTACAAAATTTAAAACTATGTGCTACTGGCACTAAAATAGATTAATGAGGCAAAAATATGGTCCAAATAAATTTTACAAAGAATGAAGTGTTTGATAGTGGGAAGAGCACAAATCAATGGCAAGATAAACATTTTGCACAATACAAACAGATTAATCTGCAAAAAAGGAAATCAATGTTTACACTCATATATATCTAAAATAAATGATCAGAATGCAAAGTACAAGAAGTCTAAGGGAGCTATTTATGATAGGCTTAGAATGTTGCAATATGTATAAAATGAACAATAAGATATACTTGATTACATTTTGAAACAAAACTAGCAAAAGTAGCCTACCCACAAACATTTGAATGAAACAGGAAGTCAATACGCTTATTACACACGAGCTCCTGCAGACTCCTAATGGCCACCTGACAGCGATGTAGGAGTGGTATCGGTTCCAGAAGATGAAAAGTGGCATATTTGCAAACAGACAAACATCTTTCCTCAATCATCAAATGAATATTCACTGGAACAAAAGTAAGTTGTATTTAGGTTTAATGAATTACCTTTAAATTAATGTCAAAGACGTATACCCCCAGCTAGTGCATTCAGATCAAAATGGATGAAATCCAGCAAAGACTATTTAAAAACATCAAGGGCTATAGGATGGAGAAAGGTTAAGAAGCCAAGAATCCAGAATGCAGGGAGTCCAGGAGACCGTATGCATCTTGCCTGCCAGGAGCTAAAGAGCATCCTTTGATGGAGACAGGATCTTTCAGAGTCTCAAATACCTTAACAGCCTCCCATCATTACTGGCATTTACTTTTTGGAAATAACTGGCAACATGAATCAACTAAACAATAACAACAACAAAGGTTTTTTTCTTTTGTCTTAGTAGACTTGTCTCTGAGAAATTTAAGCTATTTGCCTATGAAATACTATGTGTTGTTATGCATGAAGATGACCTTGAACCCTGAAGGGAAGGGTTCTCTGCAGACTGGCCAGCATCCCTTGTCTCCATGGTTGCATTTAATGCCCACAACAACCCCACGTGGACTTGCTGTTACTAACCCATCTTACAGAGAGAATGGAAACTGACAGATCAGGAAGCTGGTTAAGATGATGAAGGTTATAGTCAAGGACCGAGGGCTTGTCTGGCTCCGGGGGCACTTGAATCTGCCCTAGGCTTTTGGAAACACCTTCACACAGCCAGAGTTGCTACATAAGGCACATATGCCCTATCTGCGTGATTTTTCTAAGTATTAAGAATTAAGATGGAGAGCGGGGCTGGAGATGGGGTTGAGTTGACATGTCCAGAGCAGGACATGTCTGGTATCTCTGGTACCACATGCCCTCGCTCGTTTTATGACAGCGTGACACAAGCTGCAGTCATCTGGAAGGAGGAACCCTTAGCTGAGGAAACGCCTCCACAAGATCCAGCTGTAAGGCATTTTCTTAATTAGTTAGTGATCAGTGGGGAAGGGCCCTGCCCATTGTGAATGGTGCCATCCCTGGGCTGGCAGTTCTGGGTTCTATAAGAAAAAAAAAAAGGCTGAGGAAGCCATGGTTAGTGAGTGAGTAAGCAGCACCCTCCATGGCCTCTGCATCAGCTCCTGTCTCCAGGTTCCTGCCCTGTTTGAGTTCCTGTCCTGACTTCCTTCTAAGATGAACAGTGCTGTGGAAGTGTAAGCAGAATAAACCCTTTCCTCCCCAACTTGATTTTTGGTCATAGTGTTTTGTTGCAGTCATAGAAACATTAATAAAGACACCATATAACTTGGGATGGCAATCCTTTGTGTCCCCAGTTGCTGTTGGAAGGAAGGAAGGATAGAAGGAAGGAAAAAAAATAAACAATTTTATTAAATAAGGGATACTTCTAATACAAAGAAAGTAGAAAAAACAAAATCAGAACTATGACATCTGCCTAGACTGAGGGAGGTTGTAGCTCTGCAGTAGATAACTTGCCCAAGAGGCATAGTGTCTGGGTTCTAGCTACAATGTACAAAAAAATAGGATCGAAAGCAAATATTTGTAAAGGCTAATCATGGGAATATGAAGACAGTAACCCAGCATTTTTTTTTCTCAAAAATTTAATAGTGATTATTGTTTCTTACATTGGAAATGCATATATTGTACACATTACAAAAGTCTGTTAGGCAAGAGCATGGGCTTAACAGTGTACAGACCTTATGAGTTCCCTGATTCGGCATATGACTTCATCAAGTGACCATTCCTAAGACTCCAATGTTAGCATGAAAAAAATGGAGATTATTTCAGTAACTACCTCATGAGACAAGTGTAGCATAAATCCATCTACAAATGTGCAGAACTGAGTCTGGATCTTAAACAGGTTAATTTGTTGTCCTTTTACAAGCAAGCCCCATTTTCTCTAGAGTACCTTGGTGGCTAGGCAGAAATGACTGTTTTCCAAACTGGTCCCCAGGTAGACACACCAATTAGAAATAACTTTTGTGTCTTTGTATGTTTCTCAGTTTGTGCATACTGTAAATTCTCCAACAAGGTTTCTAGGAACCAACCATCCTGCCATTGTTTGAGTGACTGTGAACTTGTTCTAAGAAACTGACAAAAATCAAATATCTGGGGTTTTGGGTTTTTGTTTTGCAAGCATTCAGTGCTATCTGCTTGCATCCCAACTCTGAGCACATGCACAAGTGACTGAAGCAACCTGGAGGCCAGCTTTGTATCCACACCACCAGCACAAGATGAGCACGCTCCTTCAGCCAGCTGCTGGCAGCTTGTGGGGGCATGGCTTCCCCAGCACCCAGATCCCAAGGGCTGATTGACCATCAGGAATAGCTGTTGAAAAAGACCTCCTATAGTCCCAGCACTTGGGAGGCAGAGGCAGGCAGATCTACATGAGTTCGAGGCCAGCCTTGTCTACAAAGTGAGTTCTAGGACAGTCAGAGCTACAGGCAGAACTCCTGACTCAAAAAACAAACAAAAGTAAGACCTTTGCTGTGAGTTGAAGTGTGTAAATTGAATATTTTAGAGCACCTGAAAAATAGGACGTTTTGACACTTTTACCCCCACTGTGGAAGATTGAAAACCTTGGAAACTTTCTGGAAAATGTATATGTGTGTATGCATCTTTAAATCTATTGATGCCAAAGTTTATTGGTTAGCTGATTTTTTGGCTAATGAAACGATAAGACTTTGTAACTACCCCTGCCAATTAAACTAACTGATGTTAACCAGAGAGTCTGTTGCGAAATCCCAAAGGAAGGTTTTTACACTGTGATTTCTTTTCCTTGTGAGAACAGTCACCTTTAATGAATCTGTTGGGTTTCCGGGATGTTGCAGGGCTCTGTTCTTTCCAGGGTTTCCACATAGAATTACTTTTAGCTCTAGACAAGTCCATTATTTCACTGGTGTGCTAGGGATGGCATCATTGGCAAAACCCTTTGGTTAATGTAATAATTAAGTTCTGCACTATGGTCAATATAGCCTGTTGGTTTAATGTCAGAACGTTGTGTTTTCCTAAAGCTTTTATTCTTTCAGGCTCCTTCCTGGCAGCCTTTCTGGGTTTGTCAGCAGCTCTCCTGCTGGTTCTGTGATTGGCTTTCCTCCACCCAATGTCACCTGTCATTGATTGTCTTTTGTTTGTTTGAGACAGGTCTTGTGTAGACCATGTTAGCCTGGAACGCATGGCCTGCCTCTGATCCTTGAGTACTAGCATTTCAAGCTTACACTAGTCAGTAACTGCCCTTCATTGGCCAGCTTATGACTAAAGCTCGGATACAGAAGAGGTGAAGTTCTCGTCTTCCTTCCATTTGCTTCTGTGCAGTGCTCTAGAGAGACTGGGTACTGGGAGAGACTAAAGGGCTGAGGTATTGACCCTGCTGTCAAGGACACTGGAGACCCCCAGTGACTCTGGTTATAAAAAGGAAGAAGAGGAGGTGGCAGATAGGGTAAAGACTGGTAAAGAGAGTTACCAGGGACTGATTCCTTATGAAGTTGTGTCTTGTGTCCAGGTGGGTTTCAAAAACAGATTAGCTTCGGGGAAACAGGAGAGCAAGAGCATGGGGAATGAAGGATGAAGTTGGGTGTTTGGAGGAACTAGTCATTTTGGTCTTTAGAAACTGAGTTGGGTGTATAGATACACACCTTTAATCCCAACACTTGGGAGGCAAAGACAGGCAGGTCCTATGAGTTCCAGGCCAGCCAGGGCTACAAGATGAGACACTGTCTCAAGAAAGAAAGAAAAGAAGGAAGGAAGGAAGGAAGGAAGGAAGGAAGGAAGGAAGGAAGGAAAGAAAAACTTAAAAAATAAAAAGTTTAGTGAACAGCTGTCAGTCTGCAGTCGTTACCCAGACACAGAGGAAGCAAGATGAGACTGCCTTACTGATAAAAGGTACCAAGCCACATGGCTAACACAAATAAGAATTATGGGTTAATGTAATAATAATGAGTTAATAAGAAGTCTGAGGTAACAGGCCAACCAGTTTATAATTACTGTAAGCCTCTGTGTGTTTCTTTGGGACTGAATGACTGCGGGACCAGGCAGAAAAGAAACCTCTCTCAACAAATGGCGCTAATGTGGACAGCTACATCCTGAGAGAGCTTGGGAAGTAATTCTAGACACAAAAGAACAGAGTTAAGCAAGGATTCTCTGTAGCAGCATTTTCTCAGGTGAGGTCTATTTGTTAGAGGCAAGCTCATCTCATTTAAGAGAGGTTTCCTGATTCAGCTTTAGCTGTAAAAACCTTGTTGCTCTTTTAAGAGGCCCCACCACCAAACACTTAAATGGTGTTTATGAATAGCCCACAGCATGCTTCTTGGTGGTGGCAGGGACCTTGAAACTCCATAGAGCTCTGGCAATAAACATTGCTCCCATCAGTACCTCTGCCATGAAGCTACACTCTCAGAAAGCTAAGGAATGGGGTGGATCCAGCTGTCAAAGCCACAGCTTTAATCCTAGTCATATTGCTTAGCAAATTAAAAACTCATGTAGTCAGAAAAAGAGAGATATACAGTAAAGATAGACTCAGATGAAAAAGCCCTCTAAACAGTTTACACTGTGTTTAAAAATATAAGTAGGCTCAGGAGAGAAAAGAAAAAGGATAAAGTCCTTTTAAAAAAAAAGAAAAAGATTAGTTTTTCTAATCCCAGCACTTGGGAGGCAGAGGCAGATGGATCTCTGTGGGTTCAAGGACAGCCTGAACTGGCCTGAACTCTGTCTCTACAGAGTGAGTAGAGACAGCCAAAGACACACAGAGAAGCCCTGTCTCAAAAAACCAAAAATTAAAAAGAAAAAATAAATAGTTTAAAATAAAGTCACATAAAGATGGAAAATACACAGAGAATCTGGGTACTGTATGTTATTGTGCTGTCTTTGAATTGTTTGATAGCTGAGGAAGGAGCAACAGTTGCTGAAAGACATTTGAATTTAAATGCTACTGGACTAATCCAACATATATATTTTCAAAATGCCTTGACTTCAAAATTTATGTCAAAAGATACCTTATTTTGGAGAAGAGGTTTTACTTTTGTTTCCATAGGAAACGAGAGGCTGTAGATTCATTCTGGGTTAAGAAAAATCAGGTTTGATCAAGGAAGACCCCCTGAGAAATCTCTGATAGGAGCAGACAACCCAGATGATCCAACATTTCAGAGGATCTCTGTTGGAGTTTTCCCTGAGTTCAACAGTCAGAACAGCATCAAGACTGCTGGCTGAGATGATCCAGCCTCAGAGAATACTCCAGTCAGGACTTGACCATAATCCTAAATTTTCTTTAGATCCCCATATGATTATCTGCACCCCCAATCAGCAGGAAGTAACCTGGAAAACTATGCCCATGTTCCCAAAAAATGGATTATGGATGTTTGTCTTTGTTTAGAGTGTTGGTTACAAATTGTTATAGATAACAGTCAGAAAAAAAGCTAAACAAAGAAGATTAGATTCAGAGTTCTTGTTTTGAAAAGAAAAAAATGGAGGGGGGAGAGCTGTGGGACAATGGTCTTGTACTTTGTAAAGATTTGCACTTATATTGGTTTAATAAAACGCTGGATGGCCAGTAACCAGGCAAGAAGTATAGGTGCGGTGACAGAACAGGAGAATTCTGGGGAGAGGAAAGGCTCAGTCTGTAGTTGTCACCCAGATGCAGAGGACACGAGATGAGAATGCCTCACTGATAAAGGTACCAAGCCACGTGGTTAACACAGACAAGAATTGTGGGTTAATATGTAAGAGTTAGCTAATAAGAGGCCTGAGCTAATAGGCTTATTAGCTATTTTTTTTATTTTTTTAAAAGATTTATTTATTTATTATGTACACAGTGTTTAGCCTCCATGTATGCCTGCAGGCCAGAAGAGGGCACCAAATCTTATTACAGATGGTTGTGAGCCACCATGTGGTTGCTGGGAATTGAACTCAGGACCTCTGGAAGGGCAGTCAGTGCTCTTAACCTCTGAGCCATCTCTCCAGCCCCCTTATTAGCTATTTATAATTTATAAATAATTTATAAACCCGTTTAAAATTAATGTAGGCCTCTGTGTGTTTCTTTGGGACTGAACAGCTACGGGACTGGGTGGGACAGAAACCTCCGTCAACAGTGAAGGTCAGTGAGCAGATAAAGACCTGCATGGTGGCAGAAGAGACCCAACTCCTGCAAGTTGCCTGCTGTCTTCCACACATGCATCTTAGCATACACTCACTATTCCCCACCTCTGACACAGACACAATTTTTTAAAAAACGTAATTAAATTTCTTTTGAACTGTTTGATGAAATAATAGCTGTTGAATGCATGGATCCATGAACGAGTGACTTGATGTGTGACTCAAACAGTGGCAGGGAGTAGGAAGATGCCGTGAAAACAGGGAAGGGGGCTGCTCTGGAAAATGTGAACCAGATCTGGGCTTCAGGAATGCAGGTGTGCAGAAGGGACAGGCGGTGTGGTCTCTGCTCCTGCAATGTTCTTAGCATGAGAACCATGAAAGAAATGTAACCCCCACCTCCTCTACATCTCAGGGTGGGCAAAGCAGTCTGTGTTTTACCAGTCTCTGTGAGTTAGACTGTGCTGCACACTCCACGCGAATGAAGGTTTGCAAATGTGAGCGGTCTTATTTCTGGGATCTCCAGGCGGGAGAACACATTTAAAAGACAGTGTATTATGTCTAACTTAAAAGGACAATTGAAGTTCTGGTTGCAAGTTGCATGCCACCTGGAATACATAGGATACCCCAATTAAAACAAAAGACACGTGGAAATAATAACACTATATTGCCAACTGAAAAGTTGACGGTTTTATTTTTCTAATTCCAAGTAATATCCACATAATAACTTGGGTCAGAGTGGAGTAGACATGACCAGCAAGTGCTTGGTTTGCAGAGTCTAGGAAGGATGGACTTTCAGTGGAAAAGAGACCTCAGCTTCCTTGAACAGGTCAGCAGTAGGCCTCTGCTTGCTGAACACACTGGGGTGGGGGTTGGGTCACATTTCCTGGAGGAGACAGGAGCTTCCAGGGAAACTTTTATCCTACTGGAAAAACAAGTCAGGATGGGAAGACTGGAGAGTGACTGTGTGGGACCCAGAGAGCAGGTGTGAATGACAGACTGTTAAAATGAGACATCCAGACAAGTAAGGGGATAGGCATCCCAGGTGCCTACACTGAGGGCCTGTCCTTCGCCCTGGGATGATTATAGGCTTGCTCCAGCACACCCAACTGTGAAAGAGACAGTCTCCATCAAAGAAGGGTAGCTGGTCACTGCATGACACCTCTCCACTTACTTTCCAAATCTGAGGAGGAGTATGGTAAAAGTATAAGGATCACTGCAGTTAACCTTGATTGTCCAAAGGCCTGGGAGCCCGTTCAGAGGTAATGGGTCTGTAATCCCAACCCTCAGGAGGCTGAAGCAGAAAGGTTATTAGTTCTAGGTCAGCCTAGACCACATCCTAGACCCTATGCAAACAAAACAAACAACAAAAGATACAGGAAGAGAGTGAGAAAGGAAGGAAGGCACTCAGGCCACAACCTAGACCTGCTGCCTCAGAAATGAACATTGCGAAGGGCCCTGGGTGACCTGTGTGCTCATCAGTGGAACTGCCTTCAGAGGCCTGTACCCAACCAGCACCATCCCCTTGGAAGACAACAAGGTGCTTAGAATGGCATTGTGCAGGTTGGTCATCTCTGAAGCTAAAACCAGGTTGGCCCTCATGTGAAGCAGCGGGAAGATTATGCACATAGCCCAGGCAGAGAGAAGAGGAGATGGTGTCAGCTAAGAGGGGCTCCTGCCCCACACAGGCAAGTTAGGACATATAGGGATAACCAGGAACTGTGCCGAGACTGAAGCTAGCAAGATGCCCTTACTCTGTTTCTAATGATTCTAAACTGATGTGGGCCAAAAAGGCGGGTTGGGTTTGGGAAAGTGGAGCCATAGGCAGTATGGGTAAATTTGAAGAGATTTCAGAAACAAAACAAAAACCTATCATCTTGGCCTCACTCCAACATATAAAGATAGTTCCATTTTCTATTTCTCTTTACCTGATCTGGTCTCCATAGGCCCCAGTTCTGGAGCCTAGCAGAGAAAATAAACATTTAATTAATAGTTTTATTCTTCTCCAACCTTAACATAACTGGTTCCCTTTAAACCTTCATGCCAGTTGTTAAAGTCAAACATGCTTCCGAGTCACTCAGAGGGCTTGTTAAAACAGATTGTTGGCCTCCTCCTGGGGTTTCTGATTCAGTATATTTTGGGTGGAGACCTGGAATTTACATTTCTAATAAGTTCCCAGATAGTACTGATATGTCTGGTCTGCAGATCAAATTTCCAGAACCTCTAATGCAAACCATTCAGAGTTGAATTCTCAGGCACCAAGGGCAGTGGCTTAGTAAGGCTTTGGAATGATGAGTCTCAAACTGATCCAACTTTCCAGTTGGTTGTGAACCACATGCATAGTCCTCTTTCATATGAGAGACACTCACGTGTGCCACAAGGAACTCGCCATGCCAGTTCAACACAGCTGAGCTGGGTTGTGTGCTGATCAACAACGCATGTCCTCTGAGAAAATACAAGGATGTCATGGCAACATCAATCTGTGGTAGAAGTTTCTCTCTCTCTCTCTCTCTCTCTCTCTCTCTCTCTCTCTCTCTCTCTCTCTCTCTCACACACACACACACACACATACACACACATACACACACACACACACACAGAAGTTTCTAAACATGAGTTCTTCTATTTATCTTACTTCAGACCAGTGACAGTGGACTGACGCCACCTTCAAATGCTCAAGTAACCATATTATAGGTCAGACAAGAAAATGCATGGTTTTGCTTACATTCTCAGTCTTCCATTTCCTTCTCATTCCCAGGACAGCATCTGGGTACCCGGTGGGGGCCTTGTACCCTTATGATACCCATAGATTCCTCTGAATAGGCAATGATTTCTACTAGATAGGGTGAATTCTTTTCCTTTTGGGATTGGGTCTACTGGCCAGAGGCTCTGAGTTCATTGATGCATCCTCACTCTCAGTAGGAAACAAGATACCCTTGAGCCCCCTTTTCCCATACAAAGCCGTGTTGGGACAGGAATGTGTCCTGTGTACTATCCTTGTATCATTGCTCAGACACACAGAAAGTAGTGCTGAGTCCCAAAAGCAGAAGATCAAAGGGGAAGCTGGGCGGTGGTGGTGCAGCCTTTAATCCCAGCACTCAGGAGGCAGAGGCAGGCGGATCTTTTGTGAGTTCGAGGCCAGCCTGGTCTACAAGAGCTAGCTAGTTCCAGGACAGGCTCCAAAGCTACAGAGAAACCCTGTCTGGAAAACCAAAAAAAAAAAAAAAAAAAAAAAAAGATCAAAGGGAAATGCAGGCAGCTCAGAGGATTTTGTAAATAAGCTCTTTTGACAAGCCATTATTAAGAACCAAATAATCTGGAGCAGAGGCAGGAGCTCTGCTGGTAAAATGTTTTGCCACAGGAGCATGAGGTGCACTGATTCGAGTTCCCATCACTCATTTTAAAAGCCAGGCATGGCTGTTCATGCTTGTGATCTGATTCCAGCTCTGGGGAGGTGGAGACAGGTAAATCACTGGGGCTCATTGGCCGGCCCAGCTAACTAATCAGCACTGTATGAGAGACCCTGTCTCTAAACCAAGGTAGATGGCTCCTGAAGAACAGCACCTGATGTTGACCCTGGCCTCAACATACATGTGTACCTATACACATGCACAATAAAATTACGTCACTGAACAAATCCACCTCTTCCTGTAACATGAAGGGCCTGCTAGTTGGGGTTCCTGTCCTGCCCAGTTCCCATAGCTGGTAAATCCCAAAGAAAATACACAGAACTCTATATTAATGATAAACTGATTGGCCCATTAGCTCAGACTTCGTATTAGCTCTTGTAGCTTATATTAACCCATTATCCTTATCTGTGTTAGCCACATGGCTCAGTACCTTTTTCAGCGGGGCAGGTCACATCCTGCTTCTTCGGTGGTCTGGGAAGGAGTGAGGAAAGAGCTTCCTACTTCCCAGAATACTCCTGTTCTTATTGTCCCACTTCTACTTCTTGTTTGGTTTTCCTGCCAATACTTCCTGCCTGGCTAATGGCCAATCAGCATTTATTTAAAACATGATTGACAGAATACAGACAATTCTCCCGCACCACTTCCCCCTCTTTTTTTTTTTAAACAAAGGAAAATATCTATAGTCCATTTTTTGGGGAAACGTGAGTGTAGTATTCCAGGCTACTTCCAGCTGGTTGGGGGTGCTGATCATCTTATGGGGACCTAAAGAAAATTTAGAGTTATGATCAAGTCCTGACTGGAGTATCCTGTGAGGCTTGATCATCTCAGGCAGCATCTTGAATCTGTTCTGGATGTAGAACTCAGACATCCAGGCCATCTGTTCCTACTGGAGATTTCTCAGGTGGTCTTCCTTGATCAAACCTGATTTTTCTTAACTCAGAATGAATCCACAGCCTCTCGTTTCCTGTGGAAACAAAAGCAAAATCTCTTCTCCAAAGTAACATACCTAAGTCATGGTATTTTCAAAATACCTATCTTGGATTAGTTCAGCAGCATTTATAAGCAAATATCTTTTAGCAGCTGTTGCTCCTTCCTCAGCATTCAAATAATTCAAAGAGAGCATAATAACATTCAGTATCAAGATTCTCTGTGTATTTTTCATCTTTACATGGCTTTATTTTAACCTCTATTTCTTTTATTTTTACTTTTAACTTTTGGCTTTTTGAGACAGGGTTTCTGTGTATCTTTGTCCTAGAATTCACTCTGTAGACCAGGCTGTCCTTGAACTCACAGAAATCTGCCTGTCTCTGCCTCCCCAGTGCTGGGATTAAAGGTGTCTGCCACCACACCTTGAATTCACAGAGATCTGTCTGCCTCTGTCTCCCAAGTGTTGGGATTAAAGGTGTATACCACCACACCCAACTACTCTCTTTTTTTATTTTAAGGACTTTAACCTTTAGCCTGTATATATTTTTAACCAATATGAACCATTTAGATGTTTTTTTTAAATCTCTTTTACTGTATTATCTCTCTTTTTCTGACTACATGAGTCTTTAATTTACCAGCGATATGGGTAGGATAAAAGCCGTGGCTTTAATGGCTGGATCCAGCCCATTCCTTAGCTTTCTGTGATTCCAGCCTTATGGCTGAGGTACAGACCAGAACCATGTTCACTGCCACAACTCTATGGCATTTCAAGGTCCCTGCCAGCAAGCAAGCTGCAGTAGTGAGCTCAGAAACCACACTCAAATGCTCCATAGTCAGACCACCTGCATGAAAGAGTCAGAGTTTGCCCTGGCAGGATGGCCCAGAAAGCTGGCATTTTAAAACAGTGTGGCCTTTTTCCTGCTATGGCTGAAAAACAAAAAGCTTTTCATCAACACTATGTAAGTGTTTCGTGGCAGGACCTCTTAAAAGAGCTGCAAGGTTTTGCAGCTAAAGCTGAGTGAGGAAGCCTCTCTTAAATGAGAGTGCTTGCTTGCCCCTAGCAAGCAGAGCAGACCCGAGAAATTGCTGCTACCAAGGAAACATGCTTTACTCTATTCTTTCCCAAGCTTTCTCAGGCTTCCTGTGGATGCAGTTATCCATGTGGACACCATTCTGTAACATGAGGGCTGGCTTGTTAGGGTTTATGTCCCACCCGGTACCACACAGCTGGCAAGTCCCAAAGAAAATCACTCAGAGAGTCTACATTAGTCCTTCTTTAAATCCAAGCATGTGGTTAAAACAAACAAACAAAAAAAAAACCCAGAGTTTTTATCTCATGTCAAGATCCGTTTGATGTGGAACAGAAAGAAAAAAGTATTTAGAAAATATCTTTGCTTTTCTTCATATCTATTTTTGTCTTTATCATACCTTTCATTGAATATATATGTCTGTATATGTCTATATAAGTAATGTTTAAGTTTTACACAATGAACAATGAATTTTCCTGCAGCGATATTTGAAGTTTCCAGGAAGAAGATGGGGCCCCATAACAACAACTCCACCAGTTGATATGACGTCATGACACTGATAGTGCTACTACAAGACCTGTTTTGGGTACCAGCTACACAAGATGGTTCCAACTTGGTTAGCTGAAATGGTGCACATCTTTTACAATGTTTTGGCCAGACTTCCACAAAATACTCAGAGACTATTTGCAATCTTACCAGACATTAATCTTGAAAATCATTTTACTTTTACAGGATCCCCTAGAAAGAACATCGCCCCCATGACAGCTGGAAGTAATTCTAGAAGACGACGTCCCCTCTCCCAGCACAGTTTGTCCTCAGGCTTAGGGACATCATTTAGGGGTTGATTATAGTTGGTACACAGTTGAGGGTTGGGGGAGGAATTTTATAAGCTCAGGGACATTTTTGAAAAAAAAAAAAGAGGGAAAATTGGATGATGGGTAATAGATTGGTATTTGTGAGTTATTGTTTACAGACAATTACATTGGTATAGATTCTTGTATATTGATACAAAGTTAAATTATATTGAATATTGTATGCATGCATGCTTCTACCTCTGTGTAAAACATTTTTTATGTATTGATACATATATATATTTACCATATTGCAGTGTACATTTCTGCCTCTGATCAAGATACTTGTACATTGTTTACATTTGGAGGTCATTGTCCTCATTTATTGCACAGTTGTTTATTGTCTTAGTCTTTAAGTTAGATAGGTATTAAGAATTATAGATCAATAGCCATCTATGTTTGTCATACTTATAGTTAGACTAATCAGGTTCTTTAGATACATAGAGATTATATTCTGTACAGATAGATAATCTTCAACCACTTCAAGGATCTGTGGAACATGGAATTTAAATAACTTAGGGTTTTATTGACATGAGACATAATTGCTCCTAGCAGCACCGATCTATTCCCGAGAGAATGTTGAGTACCAAAGACACTCCACTTGGAGCCTGTTTTCTTCTTGGCAAAAACTGGCCTTTGGGCAAAGAAATGCCCATGCCTCAACCACTGACAAGATATAGTATCCAGAAATGGATAAACAGTACTGTCAAATCTTGCCAAGACAGGGTAAGACAGTTTTGAAAATTTCTTGCCTTTGAAAATGGTCTGTCAGTTATTCTAGGCCATAGCCAAAGTTGGTCGCTTCAACGTTACAAAATGAGACTTTGGGTGATTGCTCAGGTAGCTAATTGTCTCTGTCATATATTGCTCGCTTTGGAAGCTACTTGATTGTACTTCCTGCCTGCTCAAGTAATATTATCTCCCTTCTCAGGTCTATGAAGATTAGGTAATCATAGTTACTGTCCTCTTATGATCTAGTCAAGCCATCTCCAATACAAGACTTAGACTCCTTAAGATAGAATGTTTATTAAAATATTTAGCATATTTTCCTTGCTTAATATTGTTTATGCTGATTGTAATTCTAATCTTATACTTGATATCTGTTATATATTGGGTTTGGAACTCTTTTACTTAAACAAAAGGGGGAGGTGCTGCGGGAACTACTTCTGCTCCTTCAGCCAATAGCCTTTAAGATACCAGCCCACTAGGGTGTGGTCTCTTTTGTTTTAAAAAGCAGTGGTAGCCGTGTGCTCGCTCTCTCTTGCTTCCAGCTTCCGTCTGTTAGACTTCGTTCCTGATCGTGGAGAGGGCTGTTGTCTGGAACGGTGATCTGTAAGTTTTTCCCTTTAAATAAATAACCATTTTATTAATCATAATTCCAAACTGGTGTGGGATTGTTTTATGACTTACGCCTTTATCTTCCTAGTAATTGCTGTACATTGCTACTATGTCTGCTTGGTGAGGTTCCACCATGAAGCTTGTACCACCTTTGTTCAGGGGCATAGCTTCCAAAACTTGAACTACAAAGCCTTATAAATCAGGGCTTTGCAGTTGGGGAATATAATTTTAAGGTGTGCTGCTTTTGTTTATGCTGCATTAGCTTAACTCTGTGAAGCCATGATTCTTTGCCTGTCTAAAACACCTGATGTCTAATAAAGCACTGAACGACCAATAGCAAGGCAGGAGAAAGGGTAGGCAGGGCTGGCAGGCAGAGAGAATAAGTAAAAGAAGAAAGGATGAAGAAGGAGAGAGAAAACAAGAAGAGGGGAACATCAGAAGCCAGACACCCAGTTACACACAGCGAGCCACACAGATAGAAGAAAAGAAAGATATACAGAAATAGAGAAAGATAAAAGCCTAGAGGCAAAAGATAGTAGGAATAATTTAAGAAAAGCTGGCAAGAAACAAGCCAAGCTAAGGCTGGGCATTCATAACTAAGAATTAGCCTCTGTGTGATTTATCTGGGAGCTGGGTGGTCGGCCCCTCAAAAGAGTGAAGCATCACACAGCACTTCACCCTTACTTACTCTTACTCTTCTCCAACCCTCACCAGTTATTCCACACCTTCAGGCACCTCACTGCTTAGGGCCTGTGTCTCAGAAAGCGAGCTGCTCCCAGAGTGCTCTCTGGCTGTGGTAGTCTCTCAGGACTGTGTAGATGTTGCAGCGCCCCACCCCAGGGGGAGGACTGGCTTTAGGAAGAGGCATGTGGAGAGAGTGGGGCTCAGTTCTAACATCATCTCAGCTGCTTACACTGTTTATCTTTCCAGCTTCCCTACCAGAAAGGGCAAATGTGGGGCTTTCTGGTTTTGGCCCGAGCTTAGCATTTTGCAAGGCCTACCCCTGGTTCTTCATTAAAATCTAGAAGCAATAGATTCAAGCTAAGCGACATTATACAAAATACCTACCCAGGTTTCTTCAAAACTGTCAAAGTCATTTAAGATAAGAAAATGTCAGGAAATGACCGCATCTGGAGGCCAGTTCACAAGATTGAGTATGGTGTCACAGTTCATACCAAGAGGAACCAACACTGTAGCGAGCCTCGGGAAATGCGACGTCTGGCATCGTGCTGATACTCATCCCTTGGTTTCAGTCATTGCACTCCACTATGAAAGATAGAAACATCAGGTGAAGCACTCTGTGCTGTGCTAGCTTTGTAACATCTCTAGAAATATAAAATGATTTTGTCTTAGGGTTTCTGTTACTGTGAAAGCCGCCATGACAGTGGCAACTCTTTCTAAAGAAAACATTTAATTGAGGGGGCCGCTTACAGTTTCAGAGGTTCAGGCCATTATCATCATGACAGAGATCATGGCGGCATGCAGGCAGACGTGTTGCTGGAGGAGTAGCTGAGAGTCCTACATCTTGTAGGCAACAGGAAATCAACTGAGACCCTGGACAGTATCCTGAGCCTAGGAAACCTCAGAGCCCACCCCACAGTGACATAGTTCTTCCACAAAACCACACCCACTCCAAAAAAGCCACATCTCCTAATAGTGCCACTCCCTATGAGATTATGGGGGCCAATTACATTCAAACAACCACAGATTTCAAAATAAAGTAAATGATAAGACTTGTGCTTTGGTAATAGAAAGGGCACATCTATTCTTTAAAAAACTGCTTTGTAAACAGAAGTTTCTGTCTTGTCAGTAGCTCCCAAATAAACACACTGAGGCTTATTTTAATTACAAATGCTCAGCCAATAGCTCAGGCTTATTTTTTAAGTAGCTCTTACATTTTAAGTTAACCCGTATTCCTTATTTATGCTCTACCACGTGGCAGTACCTTTATTATCATGGCACATTCATCTCCTGCTCCCTCTGCATTTGGCTGGTGACTCCTGACTCCACCATTTTCCTTCCCATCATCCTTAGTTTGGTTGCCTTGCCTATACTTCCTGCCTGGCTACTGGCCAATCAGCAGTAAAAAAACTCACCTGAGGATCAGAAAAGTAAAACAGCCACTCTGGCCAGCCTTATAGACCAGGCAACAATAACACACACCTTTAATCCCGGTAGCCACACTAGTTTGCCATAGGAACCAGGCAGTAGTGATGCATGCCTTTAATCCCAGAACTAGAGAAGATTATAAAGCGGGAGGAGACAGCTCACAGACACAGTCTCATTCTGAGATTCCTGGAGGCAGGATTGCCATTTCAGATTGAGGTAGAGGTAAGAGCCAGTAGCTGGCTGTTTTCCTTTTCAGACCTTTAGGTTGAACTCTGATTTCTCTCTCTGAGTTTTTATTACCCGTGTGTCACAATTTGAGTAACAAATCTTTACAGTGTACAAGAGGATTATTCCATAGAACTGCTCTGCAGCCACCTGCTTTGTGGCATGATACGAGGGTCAGATAGGAATGGTAGAAACACTTTTTCCCTCTCAATAAAGTTTGGCTTTTGAGTCTTTATCTTTTTACAGAATAAAGGGTTCTGTTGGAATGTCATTGATCAATTGCTAACTCTTTCCAGTGGTTTTCTCTACAGTCTTGCTGATGCTACTTTCCCCTGCATCCTGGGGGTGGATACCTCCAGGAAGCAAATGTGGTCATGTGTGTAGAAAGCAGATTGGTTCAAGGAGAAGCAAGCCCTCAACTCTCAGAAAATGGCCCAGTGTTGATGTAATGACATCTCTTTCTACTGGGGTGAAGAGCAGGAAAACACACAGGTACCCAAGCAGGGCTTCTGAGCTCAGGCCCTTGTGCCCTTGGATCTGGTTCAGAGGCAGATAAGATGCAGTAGGCTTGAGGTGAGGTTCAATATCTGGTTTCTTACTGCAGGTCCCATAATGGCAGACAGCCATGCATGGTATAATCTGGGCCTTCTTGGAGGGAGTCTGAAGAAGGAAAACACCTTCTGGTCAGAATCACAGGAAACAACAAACTATACACCTGGTCAGTACAACACGAGACAGTAAAGTGGAAGCACACACATCACACCTGTAAGGGTTGGTACAACAGAAGACGTTAAAGCAGAAACACTCATGAAAATATGGTGGAATACTCACATGGGAAAGGAATGGAGCCAATGATGAGCCTGTCCCAACCCTTGTTTTCCAAGCTTAAGTCTCCTGCAGGAGTACTTGGATCTACTCACTTGCCCTGTCTGTGGGGAAGAGAATCAGGGTTGCAAAGTGCCAGTTTCCATGAATCTCAGACCTCCTCAAACATTTCGAAACGTGATGGTTTCTGAAAAGTAATATATCACTTTTCCACTGTTAACCAATAGAATAAAGTCTAAGGGGCTGAGAGATAGATCAGTGGTTAAGAGCACTTGCTGCTCTTGCAGACCAAGTGTGCATTCCCAGCACCACATGGCAGCTCACAATCACCTGTAACTCCAGTTCCAGAACACCCTGTCCTGCTCTCCATGGGCAGGAGTACACAGATATGCATGTAGGCAAAACACCCATACATACAGAATAATAATTAAAGAAGAATAATCAATACAACTTTTAAAAGATGCTTGAAAAACAAAAAGCATGTTTTAGAATTTTAAACATGGCAACAGTACTTAGTGCCATGGTTACATGTGTGTATTTTTACTTAGGCTCTTCCAAGGTAAAAATGTCAAGGCAACTTCTAGGTCCTATGGACACTCTGGCAGTCCTTTTCATGATTTATTAATATTGTGATAGCCTTGACCCCAGTACTCCTGACTTTGCTAATTGTGTATCCATTCCTCTATCTTCTGTTTCCTGTGCTCATCTTCCAGATTATGTATGGGGAAATATTGCAGAATATAGAAATATTCTGATAAATAAAATGAGATCATGAATGCAGAGCCCTTCATCCTGACGATAGGGTCAAGATCATAACAGATTTTCCTAAAGTCGCTGCCACCACTGTTCAACTTCTGTGAGCGTTCACTTTTTCAGCATCTCATCAGGGATCAGTAAAATGTTTCTTCTTTCCTGGGTGCCAGCTTCTCCTCCTCCTTCTTTTTCTTCTTTTCCCTTCTTCCTCTTTTCTTGCTTTTTCCTTCCTCCTCCCTGGTGTGGGAGGTCCTTCTTTGTGTTGCTTTTATTGGTTAATGAATAAAGAAACTGCTTTGGACCTATAGCAGGGCAGAACTCCATGACTTCTCCTTGACTCTGCCTCCTTTTCTCCCAGCATTCAGTTTAGTTTTCTCTGCCAAGCAGTGATGTAAATAATATAGTTTCTGTGTGATTATTTAATTCTGGGTGGCTGGGATGAACACATGGCCTCCTTACTACACCTCCCCTTCTTCCTTCTCCCTTCTCCTCATGCTGACAGGGTTTCTCTTAGTAGCACTGGCTCTCCTAGAACTTTTTGTATAGACCAGGCTGGCCTTAAACTCAGAGATACTTACCTAAGCCTTAGAGAAGGCCCAGACTATGCCATGCATGACTGCTGTCTGGCAGTATGGGGCCCACAGTAGGAAAACAGAATATTGGGCCTCATCCCAAGCCTACTTCATCTTATCTGCCTCTGAACCAGATCCCAAGGGTACAAGTGTAAACCTGAGCTCAGAAGCCCTGCTTGGATACCTAAGTGTTTGCCTGCTTTTCTCTCAAGTAGTGCTGAAACAAAGACGAAATGCCAGCACACCTGGCATCAGTTCCCTTTAACAAGACAGTGTTAGCATGAAGGGTTGTTCAGTTTAAATCAACCCTGTAGACTGAGTCTCCTAGGACCACAGTTGCATGCATAGGAAAAAGAACGGATGTTGAGTCCTCTCCCTTTCCGTCCACTGACAGGCACTAAGAGCTGGTCCATGGAAGTACAGCCTGATCCGCTGCTTTGCTTGTTAGGGTTAGGGTTGGAAGGATGTTTGGAAGCAGTGTAAATTTTATTCTTTATCTGTAGGGATGTTAAAGTGTGTACACCAGCAGCTTGTCCCTTTGAAGTATTTGTGTGCATTTTTCTCTTGAAATAAATATCAATAATTATAAATTATTAAAATGTGATTTTAATGTTTTACAACCAAGAAGTCTGATGTGTGCATTAGCAATAAAGATTGGAATCTCGAAGAGAAACAAATGAGTAACAAAACCAAACACAGATAATATATTGATGTATTCTAACTTTTTTCTTACAATTATTAGTTCATTATAATAGTAGATTTGACCTATTATTTAATTTGATATTGTGTCACTTAAAATGTAAATATGTTGTCTCAAATTCTTTGTGTAAAGTTCAGTGTATAAATAAATACAAATACAAATGAGTAATGATCACATTTTATAGTCATTTCCTATTTCAGTATAACTATGATCCCTTCGTCAGGAGTCTGTGCATAAGTAATTGTTGGCTGATCCCAACAATTTTGTTTGAGGGATCTTAAAAAACAGTACAGTCTTTCACACAAGTACACTGCTAACACCAGAGAAACACAAGAGATTGAGAATAATTGTTCCTTCTCTTTGCTCCCTTTCCCCCATTTACTCTGTACTGAACCCAGGGCAATTTTACATAGACCCCCAATACCATTCCTAAGAAGGAATGTCTAACTATGTAAACAGCAGCCCGGCTGAGGGGCTGCACTCCTCTCTCAGCCGAAGCCATGTTGCCTTGTGCTTTCTACACAGCCCACACTGGATGACATCTGTTTCAGGAAGCAAATGCTTAAAAATTAATGAAAGTTATAGGGCGAAAGAGCAACAGGAAAAGGAAGGTGTGGCTTTGTTCTGTCCTCTTCTGTGAGCGTCTTTACAGGGAGGTTTGGTCCCCGCCATGGTGACTCAGTGAGTGCTTGCTGCCATTGATTTAACCTGAGTTCAATCTCAATCCTCCATTTGGAAGTAAAGAACTGACCTTTGTAAGTTGTCTTCTGAGCTCCACAGTGTGTCCTCTGGCACATGTGTGTGCACACATACATGCATACACACACACGTGAAAAATAAATAAAAATTCGTAAAAGCTTAAAAAATACAAAATGATATATTGTGTGAAAATTCCTTCAGTTACTAATAAATGGGACAGTAGACTGGCACAACCTTTCCAATGAGAAGGACACTAGTCCTTTAAAGGAAGGGGGCGGGGGACTCTCACATAGAGACATTCGATTTTAAGACTTTATGCAAAGGAAACTGATGTGGGATTCCCCTTTATACGCTATGAATGTTTTATTGTCATTGGTTAATAAAGAAGCTGTTTTGGCCAATGGCTTAGCAGAGTAAAGCCAGGTGGGAAATCCAAACAGAGATATATAAAGAGAGTATTCAGAGTCAGAGAGATGCCATGTAGCTGCCGAAGGAGACTGGTGGCCCAGAACCTTACCAGTAGGCCACAGCCTCATGGTAAATTACAAATTAATAGAAATGGGTTAATTTAAGATATAAGAGTTAGTTAATAAGAAGCCTGAGCCAATAGACCAAATAGTGTTGTAATTAATGTAACAGTTTCTGTGTGATTATTTGGGCCTGAGCAGTCGGGAAATGAATGAGCAATTTCTGTTTACAAAAAACAATTATGAACATGGTCAAAATTAAGCATAATGTGTTTGTCTCAGCATGATGTCCACTGGAAGAAGAAAAGAAACACATCTCAAGCTCCATTCCTGGAATCCACAGTGGAAGGAGAGAACTAACTCCTGTTGGAGCCTTCCTCTTCCTCCACCATGTGTCCAGGGATTAAAGATGCAGGTCATTAAGCTGGCGCTACAAGGGCTTTTACCCGCTGCACCATCTGGCCAGCCCAGCATTGTCTTTAATAAGGAGAACTACTCACTCTGCACAACTTCAGGTATTAACATACTGGGGGCAATGAGGTATGTTACCTACCACAGACATGGGACACATGGACAGAAAAGCTGGTGGGCTGTGCTTGTCCTAGCGAAGGGCACCAATTGCAGCTGGGATGTCCTCTTATTTATTTTATCCATCTAATTCAAGGAGGCAGGCTCGTGGCATACAACTGAACAAGGAGGAAGGTTCAGGTTTCTTGCTAGGAAGAGACTGTAGGGAGCAGTCTCAGGCTGTAGACATCTTGAAGGAGGAAGCTGTGGTGGATAGTCAATGTTTGCCCTTGAGCCAGAGGAAGACATCCTTGGGGCTGAGTCTTTGGGGTCTTTGACATTGCTTTATCTGAGTCAAAAATAAATATTCACTCAGCACTTCAATCTACTCTCCACAGAGAACAACAATTTATCTTTAAAAATGAATGTTAGAGCTAGTTTATAGCTCAAATTCAGAGTGTTTGCCTCACAAGCATGAGACCTTGGATATGATCTTTAACACCACACCCTCCCCCCCACACACGTAATTCTTTTAATATACCACCATTTATTCTTTGAAAGTTCAATTGTAGCAGGGCGGTGTGGCGCATGCCTTTAATCCCATCACTTGGGAGGCAGAGGCTGGAAGATCTCTATGAGTTCAAGGTTAGCCTGGTCTACAGAGCTAACTCCAGGACAGCTAGGGCTGTTCCACAGAGAAACCCCATCTGGGGAGGGGCAGGGAGAAAGTTCAGTTGTTTTCTATACTAACAGTTAAATGATAGAAGTTTATCTGAAAAGTAGAACTAGATGGCTAGAGAGACAGCCCAACTGGACCAGAATTCCTAGTACCCACATCAGGCATCCTGTAATTCCTGTTCCAAAGAAGTCAACACGCTCTTTGAGCCTCTACTACACCTGTACACACATGGTAGACATACACCCACCAAACAAATAAACAATAAATAAACAAATAATAAAACAATAAAATATTTTTTTTTAAAAAAAATCACACCAGATAACTTATACATAGGAATAAATGTGTGCACTTTTCATAGTAGAGACCTGGGGTCTACTGCAAAAGCCTGAAACATGGGAATATATCCACTAATTATGACAGTCACTCAAAACATAAAGAAAAAAGTAGTAAAAAAAGGTCAGGTAGTGATTCTAAAACAAAGCAAGAAGTAGTCCTGTGGAATAAAGTAAAGTAACTTCATTAATCAATCAGATATTGGCTAACTATTTCCTGGTGAGATATAATTGCTCTCACTCAGGGTTACAATTTCTTGGAACATCGCCAGACACATAAACCACTGTCCTCGCTACTCCAGCTCTGAATCTGGAGTCGGTTTTTAACACTCTTGCATAGTCAAGAGAGCACCTGGAGTCCTCGCGAGGTGTAGCATTTTCTTTGATGGCCATCTGCAAGGCTGCGCTGACACCCTAAGCACTCAGGAGAGTACTAAACCTCTGTTAGTACTCAGGTACTGCTGACAGGTCATTATAAGAGATGGCCCCTTATCTAAAGGAACCACGCTATTTCCAAAGAAGAAATAATTGGAAACAAATTATTAAATTAAAAACCTTTACACAGTGGTTCTAAACCTGTGGGTCATAACTCCCCGGGCACATATCAGATATCCTGCATATTAGATATTTACATTGTGATTCATAACAGTAAGAAAATTACAATTATAGTAGTACCAAAATAATTCCAAGGTGGGGGTTTCACCACAACATGAAGAACTGTATTAAAGGATTGCACTATTAGAAAGGGTGAGAACCATTGCATTTTAGCAGGTAAAATTGCTTGTCACTGCCATGACCCACATTTGATTCCCAGGACCCACAGGGTAGAAAGAAAGAACTGACTACCACAGTTGTTCTTTGACCTCCACATGTGCACTGTTAACACACACACACACACACACACACCAAACAAACAAATGTAATTTAAAAAATTAAATACATAATTAAGGCACTGAATTGATGAAGAGATGGAAACAATGGCCTTATAGTGTTTCCCTCTAAATAATTTTTTATTTACAATGGGAAAAAGAATAACTTGGCAGTAATCAAAAAAGCATAGTGGACATTACTTTATTTAATAGGTATGGTCAACATCACTTCTACTAAGACCTTCTGTTGTGTTCCTGATAGGATATGCTGAAGAGGGCACCCTACCTCTGGGGGTTCTTTCCCATAGGTTTATAATTGATCACCAAAAGTAAAAGAAATCAAAAAGACAAAACACTCCACACAAGTAAAGTTGAGGACTATGTAAAAATGCTTGACTGATTCTTTTCAAGAATATTGTGTACAACTGGGCTGGGGCTCAGTGATAGAGCTGGGTTTAGACGGGCATGCTCGAGGACCTGGAGTCCAACCTTAGCAGTGTGAGATAAAGTAAGAAGAATGTTGCCAATGACAAAAACCAACTCAGGGACTATCCCCAGGAGGAGGAGGCAGGGAGACATGAACTAAACATGATGTGGATTCCTATGTTGGTGCCAGAAATGAAAAAAGGACACTAGAGTAAACTGGTAAAATGTGGACAGTCAAGTACATGGTTAATTATACTGTACCAATGTTAATTTCCTACTTTTGAATGTGGCATTGTGGTCATGAATGATGCTTATATTAGAAGACACTAACAAATGGTACAGAGAATTTGGTCCTAACTGCAGATTTTCTCTGAGTGTAAAATTATTTCAAAATATAAAAGCTTTAAAAAAAAACCTAGATAAACAAAGCATGCAAATAAAACCTCTCGTTCCCATGTCTATGAAGGAATCTGCTTTTCCTACATTTTTAGATTCTTCTTCTTTTTGTCTACATTGGAAATCCTTAGCCCCCAAATCTTCACATGCTTTTATCACCTCATTTAAGAAATAAACAAACACACTAGGTTTTCAAACAACTCTCAGACCCTCTTTCTAAGTATAGATACACTGTATTTAATTATACAGTGTCTGGAAATGCAAGGAGCAGAGGTATTATTAAGTGCCGTGGCTTAAAGCAATGGCCACAGACAAGACTCACAGGACAGGACCAGGACTAGCATTGTCAGGACAGACACACAGCTTATGACTGAGCAAGCTAAGGGGTAGAGAACTCTGTATCCCTACAGCAAGGTGACTGCCTAGAGTGTTGCTAAGGGAATGGACCTTATACTGTGAGGCTGGGAAAATAACCACTCACAACATACCAAACTGAAGTGTCTTTGTGGCTGTGAGATTAAAACTTATGCTAACCACACAATAGATATAAGACAAGAAATCTGTGGAGAACCACTTTAGGATGGGTTTTAAAAAAATGGGTGAGTAGTTAGATGAGAAAACTCTCTGTAGAGCTGCTTTGATCATACTCTCATGAATGGAAATCCCTTTGAATATTGGTTTACTATAAAAAATGAAAAGAATAAACTCATCAGGAACCCATAAAAATCAGCATCTTAAAGACCAGAGATGATGAAACAATCTAAATACACAATAAAGTAAGTACGCTTGCTTTGTATGAAAAGAGTAATGCAAACACATTTCAAGAGTAAGCCAATAAGAAACTAGCAGGAAAAAACTTTGGAATTTTTTATTTTTAAAATATTTATTTATTTGCCATTGTGTGTGTGAAGACACACGCATGCTGTGGTATGGTTCATATAAGGGCCAGAGGACAACTTACTTGTTCCTTCCACCATATAGGTCAGATCATCACAACTGGCAGCAAGTACCTTGTCTTGGTTAGGATTTGGATTTCTATTGCTGTGAAGACCAGGACCACAGAAACTCTTAAAGGAAAACATTTAATTGAGGTGGTGGCTTAAGTTTCAGAAATTCCGTCCATTGTCATCATGACAGAGAGCAGGGCAGCGAGCAGGCAGACGTGGTGCCAGAACTAAGAGTCCTACATTTGACCAGAAAACAACAGGAAGTTACTGACTGTCACACTGAGTAAAGCTGGAGAAAAGAGACCTCAAAGCCCACCCCCACAGTGACACACTTGCTCCATCAAGGCCACACCTCCTAACAGTGCCACTCTCTTTGAAGGCCATTTTCTCCCAAACCCCCACATTCCACTCCCTGGCCCCCAGAGACATTGCATTTAGTCCAACTTCAAGAGATCCTGTAGTTTATAACAGTTCCAACTTGTTTCAAAGTCCAAAGTCTTCTGAGACACATGGCAATCTCTTAACTATAATCCCTCTATAAAAATAAAAATAAAAAGGAGATCACAGACTTCCAACACCTAGTGACATAGGATATACACTGCTATTCCAAACACAGGGAGGGGAGCACAGTGAGGAAATATGGGACAAAATCAAGACTGAAAACCAGCTAGATAATGCCAAACTCTGCACCTCCTTGTCTGATGTCAAAACACTCTTCAGATCTCCAACTCCATCAGGTTTGACTGCAGCACACTTCTTTCTCTTGGGCTGGATCCACTCCCTGTTAGCAGGTCTCCTCAGCAGGTGTCCCACAAGTCTGGCATCTCTAACATCTTGTCAATCCAGGCTTCAACTTCACAGCTTCACAAATGGCCTTTCTACTAGGTCTCCATTCAGGGACACTCTTGACACATGTCTGGCCTCAGCAGCTTTATTACATAACTCCTTTCTTCTATCCTTAACTCTAAACCCAGAATCACGTTGTCAAAACTGCCAAGTTCTGCTGCTGACTGGGGCTGGAACACGACCCCCTCATACAATTACATCTTCACCAGCTTTCTGCCTTTCACTGTCTAAGCCTGGCTGTCCTGAAACTTGCTCTGTAGACCAGGCTGGCCTTAAATTCAGATCTACCGGCTTCTGCCTTCCCAGTGTTGCAATTAAAGGTGTGCCCCAGCACACTAGGCTCTAAGCTGTTCTTTAGTTCCTTTTCTTTCTTTTTTTTAATTTTTTTATTTTTTCCATTCAAAAACATAATTAAATAAATAATTTTTTTTTTTTTTACATTTCTTCCCCTTCTTCCGGTCCCCTCCCGCTACCTCCCACCCCTCCTCCCTCCCCCTCCTACCCCCCTCCGGACCAGCCTAGGAAGGTGTGCATCCAAAAAGACTCAGTTCCCAAAAAAATAATACATGCAGAAGAGATAGGTCCTAGTGTCATTGTTGATGGCTTCTCCGTCCACCCCTCTTTAGTTCCTTTTCACATGATGGAAACTTACCTGGGCAAAATCTTGCCCTGAGGTCACCACTCCCTGTATTTCATTTTTTAATCCATTTATCTCCTTGAACACAGAATTTAGATTTATTTCTCTTCCAGGTGCTCTTTTTCTCCTCAATTTACTTTTTGTAATTTACCCTGCTCAGCTTGCTCCTTTTCATTATAAATCTTCATTAGAGTTACCACTAATATCTACATGACAGAGTCCATACTAGGCTGTTTTGAGATTTATTCTTCCAACAGAATTAATCCAAAACTCTTCACTTTAGCCTCAGGGAGACTCTTTGGACAAAGGCAAAAGACAGCCACTTCCTTCACCAAAATATCACAAAAATGATTTCTAGGCAACATACTAAAATTCTTCTCTGAAACTTCTTGAGCCCGTTCCTGATGTGTCAGGTGTTTATAGCAGCACTGTCTTCCATGTCCCTCCTGGTGTGCCCATTCAGCAGTGTTAAAACATTTCACTGCCTTCCTAACCCAAAGTACCAAAGTCCACATTACTCCAAACAAAAGCACAGTCAGGCCTATCACAGCAATACCCCACTCCTGGTACCAGCTTCTGTCTTAGGGTTTTTATTGTTGTGAAGAGACACCATGACCACAGCAACTCTTAAAAAGAAAACATTTAATTGAGGTGGTAGCTTACAGTTTCAAAGGTTTAGTTCATTGTCATGATGACAGGGAGCATGTTGGCTTGCAGATGTGATGCTGGCTACATCTTGTCCAGAAAGCAGCAGAAAGTTGACTGACCCGCACTGAGTGAATCTTGAGAAAAGAGACTTCAAGGCCTGCCCCCACAGTGACACACTTCCTCCAACAAGACCACACCTCCTAATTGTGCCTCTCCCCTTGGGGGCCATTTTCTTTCAAACCACCACACACCTTTATGGCTGAGCCATCAGTTTAAAATAGCATGTAGTCACTGGTATTAGAACTTCAGTAGAATCATGAGACACAACTGAGAGCAAGTATTCAATACAAGAAAACATATAAGGGAATCACTCAGGAGAAAGTGAGAAAGAAGGTCCAAGAGACTCAGAGAAACATTTTTGAAAAGCGTCTTAAAAATCATGGAAACTAAGAAGCTACGACCTGCTGGTGCCTGCTCTGAAAGCATGAAGACCTGCATTGAATCCCCAGAATCCACACAAGAAAGCTGGCAGTGCTTGTGATCACAGTGCTGGGCAGGAGCAGGCAGGCAAGCGCTGGGTCCTGCTGGCCTACCAGCTTCACTTACTTGCTGAGATCTTACTTGGCTGCTGAGAGACCCTCTCTTAAAAAGCAAGGTGCATGGCACCTGAGGAATAACATTAGAAGTTGACCTCTGGCTTGGCGTCCATAAATGAACACACACCACACACACACACACACACACACACACACACACACACACACACACACACACACACACACACACACATCATGGAGTTTAAGCTCAGAGTACTGTTGCAGAGGCAAGAGAATCTTGAGTTCCAGCCTGGGATAGTCAGTAAGATTTTCATTCAAAACAAAACAATATAGTTATAAAATCTCAAAAAGGAAGACTCAGTGTTTCCCTAGGAGCAGTTCACAGGAGAGAAGAGCAAAGAGGCATTTTGTCTGTGTACCTTCATGGTCATACATCTTTCTAGTAGCTTACACACAAATTATATGGCCATTTTTTTCTCTGCTCACGTTCATCTCACCCCTGGTCAATGCTGGCACAGAGCTCACTTCTTGGACCGTGCTGTTGCTGACCTGACACATCCTTTCTTCCATTCTCCAAAATTTTTTCTATCTTTTATACTGGGTGTATAATCTGATTCTCTTATGAAGGGACCTTAATGACATCTCATGCTGTCCCGTGTCATGGTATAACCAGCCTGTATAACACTACTAAATACTAAATTATATTCTATGCCAAGAGTTTGGAAACTATGAAAGCCAAGTAAATCCTGGCCCACTGCCTGTTTTTGTATGGCCTGCAAGCTAAGAATAATGCTTACATTTTTAAATGATTGGAAAAAATCAGAAGAAGGGTAATATTTATGGCATGCTTCAATAATATAAAATTCAAATTTTAGTGACCCCCTCATTGTCCAATAAAGTTTAATTGAAGCCCAACCACACCATGCATTTATGAACTGCCTGTAGCTGTGGTGTTACAACAGAGCTGATAGTTACAACACAGAATATATGGCTCACAGTAACTAAAATATGTACTATCTGGCCCTGCACAGTTGAAACTTGCCAATGTGAGTCTCTGTTCTGCTCTTTCTGCTGATTTTATCATGCATATGAATCCTGCCTCTCAGATTCACTTGAAATCGACTTGAAGTCAGGCACACTGTCATATGCTTCTTTTGTCTCCCTGGCACCTGACTTCATGTAGGACAGTTATGAATTATTTCTTTAGCAGATTTTGACATGTCAAGTACTGGATTTTAAGAAATGAAGATGACTTCATAGTGCAGAATGAATTAGAAATAAGTACAATGTCAGCTTATGTGCATTAATTTAGGCTTGAAGGAAGATGCTACAGTATATGGGGGATGTGTTGTTTTAAGACTTGACTACGTGTAGTTGAGATAGGGTGGTAGAACCAGGAACCTGGAAAAAGGTCTGGTTAGATGATTCAAGACAGAAAGGAGATGATAGGAGATTTAATCTGGCAGGTGAAACATGGAATCCAGAGGACTCAGCCTCACACAGCCAGAAAGCAGCAGATAACTGAGTCCAATGAGCCCCTGGGGACAAAGTGGGGGTGGGCAGAGCAACCAGGCGCCTGAAAGCCCACAGGGAAGCAGTTAGCACATAGTGACCAGAGAAGTCAGCTGCCTGCAATTAAGAGTCAGAATTTAGCGAATCTGGGCTCAGGGAAGAATTCAAAGAATCAAAGTGCAGTAGAAAAGGGTGAACTGTTGTGACTACCAGAGCTGGGTGTCAGGCTCTGAGCTCAAGCAAGCAGAGAGACCCTTGCGTGCCATGTCCTGCAGGACCACATTGTTACCTGGCTCCTTCTACCAAAGATTGAGATTACAGTGGGGATGGTCACATAGTCAGTGCTACAGACCTCCAAAAGCAAAGGGATTGTTGAAGGCCTGATGAGAGGAGCTGGGGGCACCTCCTTCTCCCTGAGTCATCAGCGCCATGAAAGCTAAAGATTAGTGTTAGCTGTTCAAGTAGAAGAGACTTGGCAAAGCCACCTAGATAATAAAAGGGATGTCAAATACTGCAGCCACACTGCCTCCTCTGCCCACAGTCCCTGGAGTTCACCTCTACAGGCAAATGCTTCTCTCACCGTGCACCCTGCCCTGCACACCCATCCACATGAAGCTTTGTGCCAGTGGTGGGCAAGCTCAAGTGTGTGCTCAGCTCTTCTTGGCCACAGTTGCTCCACATGGTAGGTAAATTATCCTAGCTTCCCCACTGTCCAGTCAAATAACTCAGACTGTATTGTACAGCTATGCCCTTGGGACAGTAGTTACTGGCATACTGGGCACATAAGACAGGACAGGTGTGAATGAGAGATGGCACTTTGAATCCTACTTGATTTCAATTAATCTAACACTTTAGAATAATACTGCTAGCCATGGTGGTGCATGCCTTCAATCCAAGCACTGGGAGGCAAGGCAGGTGGATCTCTGGGTTTTCAATCAGCAATGCTACCCTGTCTCAAAAGCAAACAGAACAAAGCACCTTATTCCAGCTGCTGAAAATCTTTTGAGCATGATCACAAAATCCTTGGCTAGAGTAAATAAATGTTAGGAAATGTACAGCAAGATGGGTATCCTAATTGAGTTATATGTAAGTATAAAATACATACTTATTTCAAAGGCTGTCAAAAAATTTGATATATCAAATAATCATTGAAATGTAGTATGCTAGATTTAATGGGCTAAGAGAAACATAGTCATAAAATTAACTAATTTAACCTGCTTTGCTACTTTTTATTTTTAGGAGTCTCAGTATCTGGCCCTCGATGCCCTGGACTCACTATGTGGACAAGCCTGGCCATGAAGTCACACAGATCTGCATTCCTCTGCCTGCAGAGTGCTAGGATCAAAGGTGTAAGCCACCACACCTGGATTATTTTTCTTTCTTTCTTTTTAATATGACTGCTGTAAAGTTTAAAGCTACCAATGTGATTTACAAGGCATTCCTATTGGACAGCTCTTTTTTTTTCTTTCTTTTTTACAGTATTCTAGTTCCCTCCAGGATGAACAGGCTGGGTAATCCTGGCTTCTCAGCTTCCCTCCCCGGCCTTAACTCTCTGGATGCTAGCTTTCCTGAGAAGACACCTTCCTCAATCTGAATTCTGTTGTTTGTATTTTTATTTTGTGTGCTGAAACGAGGTCTCCCAGTGTATCCAGGGCTGTCCCAGAACTCACCGTGTAGCTCAAGTTCACCTTGAAATCCAAGTGAATCTAGAAACACGATTGCCTCCCAAGTGATAGGATTATAGGCATTTGCCACCACCTTAGCCCTGTGGTTTGTCCTTGACCAACCACACAGAGAACATGAACAAACCTGAGATATTATCCATCCTAAGCTTTTAATGCACTGGGGCAAAACTTTAGAAGTTCAGGATTTAGTCAAGGCTGCTCAGAGTTCAGTATCAGACTTCACTTCATCACTTCACCATAAATTACTTTGTCTTCCTTATAAAGGTCACTGAGAAATTTTAAGAACATGGGTACAGCTACCCAGGGGAACTCATATATACCTTCTATGCATAGTCTTAAATTCATGCTTTCTCTCTACATGCGCCCAGATCTGCCCAGGTTGTAGCTTTCTTGGCCCTGGTTAAACACTCAGGCAAGTTTATGAGCTCTTCCTGTCTTCCGCGTTAGGGAGCTGAAAGGTCCCAAGTCTCCACTCTGGAGGTCACAGAGCTCCAGACCCTTCGTACTTTCTCTCCTTCCTCCAGTCTTGCCATTGGCTGTTTGTGAGCCCCAGAGGAAGAAGGAGTCAGAAGGAGGCAGAACGCCTTCTTGACGGGTTCTGGAGGAAGATGGTGGCATACAAAGCAGACTTGTCAAGCTGACACTTTCTCTGCTGACACTGTGGAGGGGTGTTGAGCATTTCCTCTGCTGGGTCTCTCAAGAGCCTCTTTTGATGTGGTGGCGTCTGCCATCTCCAGTGTAGCTGCCTTCTACTTAGCCTCCCTCTGTCGGAGTCTCTGCTAGTTTATCTATCCTACACACTCACCCAGGCCCTCTTGGGAAGAATATTTCCCTGCTTCTATCTGACTCAGTTCTTCTTCCCCATATGCTCCATCCTGCTCCCTAGCCCTCAAACCCTGCTGTCAAAGGGAACTGGTTACCATCTAGACCAGCCCGAGGTGAGGCAGTCCAGCTACAGTCACATGCATGCTCAACGGCTTGTCATAGGCTCAGCAGCGGCCTGGCCTCCAGCTCCTCCCCTTAGACTCTCCCAGTGAGTTTGTAGGTGACAGGATCTCTTAACAGCCTTGGGAAGTGGATGCAAGTGTAGTTCCCCACACAACCTTCTTTTATCTTCAATCTTGACACTCCTATACACTCCAGGTGGCCCAGGGCTTCCAGTAAATTTGTCATCAACTTTCACCAAGGACTTTTGCAAATTTCCCTATGACCTAGTACCTCTTTTGTCCCACAGAAGACTCTAATGTGGTAAGTCACCTGAACTACAGATTTAGTATTTTGATAGATCTGATTTTATCACAAAGGTGCATTCTGGGAATGTACAGAAATAGGTATGTGATCTTCCCCTCCCTCCCCAAAATAAGCAGGTCATTACATGTTTGAAAATTTCCTGGGTTAAATATTGGGAGAAATAGTGTTTTATTGTTCTTTGTCTCTCTGTCGTTCTTTCCCTCCCTCCTTTCAGCTGTGTGTTTTTAATAAAATAATAAGTATTGAATGTCTCGAGAGCTGTGTGATTTCCTTTGATAACTGTTAAGACACCAGAGGTTCCTATTGTTTGATCTTCTTTGATCTCCACAGCTACTTTTTTCTTTAGCATTGTAGCATTTTTGAAATTTTTACATGAGTATGAACAACAATAGTTAACACTGTCATCATAATGAATTTGAAGAGTGTGGCTGTGTTTACACAAGAAAACTGTTGGCGATCACCATCCTCATCTGTTTCTCAGTGGATTATTTCATTCACAGGTATAGAGAGCATTGCTATAGCAGCAGCCAGCATACTTCTTATCAAAGGAACAGGGTTTGTAAACTTTTGGACTATTTCATGGTCTTATGATTCAGTGCTGTGGCAGAAAGAACATCCGTGTTAGAAGGCTTCTGGGTCATTCTTACAGGGATAGGAGAGTGTCTAGTACCCAACCTCCTTCCATAGGTAAGTTCAAAGTAAAAAACTGCAAAGTCCCAGTGTTGTATAGGTCCTCTCCAGTCATTCTGAAAACAAAGCAGAGAGGTGTTGTTTAGCCGGATAGCCCATCAAGGGTTCTCACTGGCTGTTTTGCACTCCAATCGGGGTCGCACAGTCACTGTGAGCCTGCATGGGCACAGTGTGTGCCTTGGCTGCTTCCTGCTTTCAATCCTCCTCCCTGTGCTTTAAAATGAGCAAAGAGGAGAAGAAAAGGGCGGTGTAATGGTCACGGACTTCCCTTTATCTTCCAGGGAGGAGTCCTTTTAAATAAGGGGCTTGAACTTGACCTTTGAAGGTACAGAGGGCCAATGCACACTTTTAAAAGTAATGTTTCAGTTTTAATAGAGACAATACAACCAGACTTTCAAAACTGAATGGTTAATCTTTTAGAGTAACTGATGAGCAAAGAACATAAATTTAAGAAGAAAGTCTGCAAATAGGCATGAAAGTATTGTCCTCATTCCTCTAGTCCATGGAGGAAAGCAAGAAGTCAGCTGCCTACTTTTGGATAATCCCCACAGACCCAAATTTACACATGTGATTTCATACAAGCTCATGATGAGTCTGGTCTGAAGGATTTGATACTAAAATCTAAATTTAAAAACATTTGTTTATTGTGTGTGCATGTACACACATACCAGTTTACACAAGAGAAGGTCAGAGGAAAACTTTGGGAGTTGATTCTCACCTTCCACCCTGCTTTAGGGGTTTGTGCTGTGGTGTGAACCCTAGGACAGGTCAATTGCTAGTTCTAGCTTATCGTCTTTCTCCGGCTGGCATCTTGCTGTAGGAGTGCTGGAATTACACATCTGGCTTTTTACATGGGCTTTGGGATGGAACTCCAATTGTCAGACTTGGATGGCAAGAACTTTTACCAGCTGAGCCATCTTCTGGGTCCCAAAACTGGATTTTTAAGATTAAAAATAATTCATATTTTTCAGTGTTGGCAAAATGGTATGGAAAGAGGCACTGTCATATGCTGTTGGTGAGGGTGTAAATCTTTGAGATCTTTCTGGAAGGCAGTTTGGCCGTATCTATTGAATGCCTCAGAATTTTCATAAAACCTTTAAACCACTGTTTTCAGTTTAGGGATTCATGCTCAGAAAATAGTCATAGATGCTCACAAAATTTTAGCTACAGGATTTTTATGAAAGTGTTTTTGGTAGAAACAAGAACTGGATAAGACATAAATATTTGATAACCAGGCTCTGTTCAGCCATTAAAAATGATACTAGAGAAATATTTAATGCTAGAGAAGGTGGGGAAGCTGGCTAGAAAACAGAAGGTTCAATGAGATTCTATTTTGTATAAATACTTTTTGTTGTTGTTGCCATGGAGCTTGCAACAGGGGTGGCCTCTGACACTGTGAGATCTGTGAAGAACAAGTTACTTTAAAACATGTTTATTACATGTATTTTTTTTGTGTGTGAAAGTGGGAGGTTGGCATGATCATGTCACAGTGTACATGTGTCAATCAGAGGATGACTTGTGGATTACATGTATTTATTTTGTGTGTGAAGGTGGGAGGTTGGCGTGATCATGTCACAGTGTACCTGTGGCAATCAGAGGATGGCTTCTGGAAGCCGATTCTCTCCTTCTACCATGTGGGGCCTAGATATTAAACATGGATTGTCAGGCTTGGCAGAATTTTTACCCACTCAGCAATCTCATCAGCCCAAGTAACTTTAAAGAACATGTCAACAGTTACCTCCACTATGTGGCTTCTTTGGAATTGCAAGGTTTATACTTTCAGCTAGTAAGTCATCTGTGTTGTAAAATACCATATTGTATCTTAGAGAGTTTGTAAAATCTCACTTCAACTCTACTGTCTTGCAAAGTGTTAACAAATATTGTCAAAAACTCACCTCCTTTCTCATCTTGGTGGATAGAGACAGATAAGAATTTCAGAAATCAAAATAGAAGTGGCTGGGTCACCACTGGGAGGAACTGACAATTGGGCCCATTTGACAACAGACAGCAGCTCCTTTGCAGGATTGTCTGGAGGCAGGGACTTGTAGATTAAGTGCAACCCATAGGTGGATCTAATGGTGACACAGGGAGATTTTCAAGTATACTCACCAAAAGAAAAAGGATGTAGGTATTTATGCCATCTTCACTGGTGGGATAGTGTTGCTAAACTTCAATCAGCAGTTGGTGAAAATAAGGATGTCCTTTATTTTGTCACCCAGGATTATGAGGCAACTATAACCCAGAACCTGAATTTGAAGATTGAACTGAAACATTTACCAATGCATTCAAACTCAGAGATGCAGTGATGATATTAAAGGTGTGTTCCACTACTGCCTGGCAACTTTTTCTCTCTTCTAATGTTTCCATTTGCTATTTAAAAAAGTTGAATGGGTTTTTTTTTCAACATAGCGTTTCTCTGTGTAATTAAATTTACAGAGATTCACCTACCTCTGCCTCCTAGGTGCTGGGATTAAATGCATGCACCACCACGCCCTAAGTTAAATATTTCTAGAGGAATAAATTCATATAGTTGCCTTAAATGTTTTAGTTTCTCAACAAATAATAATCATTTGAACTGAATAAAGAATGAGTAACTTTATTTACTTATTAAAGACAGGGTCTCATTGGTTGGCATGGAGCTGTTTCACCACTCTGGTGGCAATCCTTGCCTTGAATCAGGCTGACTCAGATTCACAGGGATTTGCCTGCCTCTGCCTCCAGATGTTGGAGTTAGAGGGGTTCCCCATTACTGTTTTCAGTCTAGGCTTTTTTCTGTTTTTTTTCTTTAAGTGCTGCACTAAGCAATTTATGCTGAAATTTTGTCAATTCTTTTTATTCTCCTAGAGTTACCTTTTATTTTTACAAATAATTGATAACCCTGGGGGTTAGGTTTAAAATAATTTAATCTCAGAACCCAAGAGAAAATTTTTCCATTCTTTCCTCACTCCTGGGTCTGATAGAACATCTGGATTCTCACCTGGATTCAAAGCTTAAGAAAACCATATATATATATATATATTTCTGTGAACCTTTTATAATGTCCTCTTATGTTTGAAGTTATGAATTTTCAGCAGACTGGTGACACTCTTGAACAACTGATGGGCAAAACTTACATATAAAGATCTATCTATCTATCTTTCTATCTATCTATCTATCATCTATCTACCTATCTATCTATGTATCTATCTATCTATCAATCATCTATCTACCTACCTACCTACCTACCTACCTACCTATCTATTCTGAGAGAGGACCTTACTAGGTAACTACATGGAACTCACCATGTAGAGCAGGGTGGTCTCCAACTCATAGAGATCTCTCTGTCTTTGCATCCTGAGTGCTGGGATTAAAGGCACTATGCCCTGCTTTAAATAAAGATTTACATTTGCATTCCAGCTTAGGAGAGTTTCATTTTAGTGCTCTATTCCAATCTTGTATATAATCCCATATATGAATCACAGCTTTTAGGAATGGGGGGTCATGGTCTTGCTGTGTAGCCTAGGATGGCTTCCCACTGCTCCCCTTCCCTTAGCCTGGCAGCTGCTGCTGAGGTTGTGGGTGCATCACTCTGCCTGTCTACAACTGCAAAATCTCTTTCATTCTTTGGTCTCCTCACACTTTCCACAACCTTGCCATTTATAGTTCATTCTGATCAAATAGCTTTGCTTGGATTTCCAGGTAACTAACACACACACACACACACACACACACAAACACACACACACACACACACAGACATGGGGAAGGAGAGAGAAGGAGAGAGAGAGAGAGAGAGAGAGAGAGAGAGAGAGAGAGAGAGAGAGGGAGGGAGGGGGGGGAGAGAGATTAAAGATGTGCATATCATGAAATTTTATGATCCTTTTTTTTAATGGATGTTAGGCCAGATTTCATAGCTTCTGGCTTTGATGCTCCAGTGTTTAGGATCCTCCTCTGGTTCCTGCCTGAGTTCATCTTATGGATTTGATTCTCCTAGTCCTCAGCTTCCTTTGGAGAGATAGCCCTTCTTTTCTCCCTGTGATTTGGAGTGTCAGAGTGACGGGTGGTAGACACATGTTCCTGCCACCCCTTCAGATGGACTGGGCACTTCACACACCACCCACATCCTCTGATGCACTGAAGGAGGTTGCAGAGAGGCCATGTGGAGGAGTGGACCAGAAAGCTGGACCTTGATCATTTTGAAAAAGTCCTGAAACAGTTCAGGTTTTATTCTGTGCATTATAGGGGGAAAACAGGATTAAATGTATTTAGGCAGTTAATTTTGTTGAAATATGGAGGCCCAAAACGGGAGAAAGGGGGAGAAGTAATCCATTTGGAGATGCTGTCCAGAAGAATCCTTATCACCTAAATTATTTTCATGGTTTTTGATTTTTTTTTTTTTACTTTTTAAAACAGGATCATAAAATGTAATGCTATGCAGCCCAGGCTGTCCATGAGTCTCAGCTTATCTAAGTTTTATAACAGGATCACTAGGAAGAGCCATGCACACTTGACCTGATACATCCATGTACATGCTTTTATTTGAACATAGCACCAGGTAACATGTAAAGAGCCACATCAGTGACCACCTTTCTCTTGTGCTGTTTCATTTGGTTAGTTTTTTTCCTTGTCCACTCTAAATTCAGGAAGAACAATGTCAGTAAAGTCCTCTGCCATCCGTAGTACCTCATACTGTAGACTTTAAGCCATAAGTTTTGTGGATAATGGATATATTATGGGCTGTTAGGTGATGAAGTTGCATTATTGCTACTGGGTACTCAAATTTTGTAGGGAGACATGATTAGCTTCAAATTGCAAGCCCAAGTGTCCAGAAGGGGGTAAGTATGAGTATGAGGAATCCACTCTTAAACCCTGAGATGATTTCTCTAGTCCCTTCCAAAGTTCCCACTACATGTTCTCTGCTCTCTGTGACCATCGGTGCCCAGAACAAGGATACAGAACCATACAATCACATCAGGATTTATAGACAAGGGCATGATCCTCTGCTCTCTGCGAACATCGGTGCCCAGAACAAGGATACAGAATCATATGGTCACATCAGGATTTATAGACAAGGGCGTGATCCTCTGCTCTCTGCGAGCATCGGTGCCCAGAACAAGGATACAGAACTATACGGTCACAGTAGGATTTATAGACAAGGGCGTGATCCTCTGCTCAATAATAATACAATGGCACTAACAAAGTAATAAATATTGCTGAGCTAAATGTAGTAAATGTTGGAATTTAATGGATGAATAATAATCTAGAGGCAATCTACAAGTAACAGAGATGGGTTAGATGGTCCAGAAAATGGGCATGCAATACTGTAATTGTGAAATGCCATTGTTTTCTTTAAAAAGCTTCTTAACACCAGATTAAAGGCAGATTTTTTTAATTGAAAAATTTGAATCCTAGGTCTTCAGTATGTTAAACTTCTGACTATCGTTAGGGTATTCATATATTGTCAGGTATGGTGATGCTTATCTCTGATCCATCCACACAAGTGGTTCAAGCAGTTCAAGGTCAGTTTCAGCTGCACAGCAAGTGGGAAGTCAACCTGGACAGAGTGAGATCATGTCCCCAAACAAACAAAGTGTCAGTATTAAGTTGCATCCTTATTAGCCTAGTACTTGGGAGGTACAGGCAGAAGGACCAGGAATTCTGGTGTTCAAGGTCATCCTTGCTTATGAAGTGATTTCAAGGCCAGTCTGGACTAAATGAGACTATCAAATGGGTGGGTAGGGACCAGGTATGCTGCCCACAGACCATTGTCTCCATTCTCTGTCCCTGCGGCAGACCCAATCTCTCAAGCTCCTCTCTAGCACTGCAACAGAACACCAGCTACAGTCTCCCCTTCTTCCTCCCTGTGAATCTCAAAGATCATCCCTCCCTCCCCCTTCACTCATCCTCCAACACCAGCAAGTACTTTCCATGAACACACCAGCTGAACAGGACAGTAAAACAGGCAACACATAGCCAAAACACTCTGAAAATCCAGAGAGGAAACAAAAACCAAGAAGCAAAACATCCACCCAACAAAGAGAGACCCAGAAACCAGCATTAGACCTACATTCACCCCAAACCCAGGTGCCTAGACACCAGGAGAACACAATAATAGCCAGGGCAATAAGTCTCTACCAGAGCCCAGGTATCCTACTACAGCAGGCTTTGAATATTCTAACATAGCTGAAGCACAAGAAAAAAAAAATCTTAAAACTGCCTATATGAAGATGATAGAGGTCCTTAAAGAGGAAATGAATAAATCCCTTAAAGAAAGCCAAAAAAGCAACAAACAGTTCCAAGAAATGAATACAAATGTTCAAAACCTGAAAAGGAAAATAGAAGAAATAAAGAAAACATGAAAAATTTAGGAATTCAAACAGGAACTCCAGAGGCAAGCTTCACCAACAGAATACAAGAGATGGAAGAGAGAATCTCAGGAATTGGTGATATAATAGAAAAAATGGATACATTGGTCAGAGAAAATATTGAACCTAAAAAAAAAAATCCTGGCACAAAACATCCAGGAAATCTTGGACCCTACAAAAAGACCAAACCTGTGAATAATAGGAATAGAGGAAGGAGAAGAAGGACAGGTCAAAGGCACGGAAATTATCTTCAAAAAAATTATAGAAGAAAATTCTCCTAACGTAAAGAAGGGAATGCCTACCAAGGTACAAGAAGCATACAAAACACCAAATAGATTGGACCAGAAAAAAAATCCTCTTGGCACGTGAAAATAAAAACACCAAGAATATAGAACAAAGAATTTTAAAACCTGCAAGGAAAAAGAAAAAGAAAAAGAAGGGAAGATGTATTAGAATTACATATCGCTTCTTAACAGAGACTCTAGAAGCCAGAAGGGGCGGACAATTAATTGTTCTAAACTCTAAGAGACCATGGATGCCAACCCAGTCTACTATACCCAGCAAAACTTTCAATCACTCAGATGATGAAGAAAATAAGATAGCCTATGTTAAAACCAAAATTAAGCAATATCTGTCTATAAACCCAGCCCTATGGAAGGCACAAGAGGAAAACTCCAACCTAAAGAGATTAAGTACAACCCAGGAAATAAATAATACCAGACTATCAAAATCAAAACCTAAATAGAGAAATATTGCTGCTAAGTAACATTATAAATCAAATCAACTTGATCCAAAATTGTCTACATACTCAGATACAAAGCAAGTCTCAACAGACACAAGAAAATTGAAATACCATCCTGTATACAATATCAGATCACCACAGACTAAAGCTGGATAGCCATGACAGAAAGCTTACAAACTTATAGAAACTGAAAAATTCTCTACTAAATAAAAAATGAGTCAAGACAGAAGTTAAGAAAGAAAGCAATGACGTTTTAGAATTGAATGATAATGAAAACACAGCATACCCAAACATATGGAACACTATGGAAGTAAGAGACAAGTTCATAGCAATAAGTGTCTATAAAAAAGGGTTGGGGAGTAACTTAACAGCCCATCTGAAAGCTCTAGAACAAAAAGAAGAAATCACACCCAAAAGGAGTAGCTGGCAAGAAATAATCAATTCTGGGCTGAAATCAAGATAGAAACAAACAAACAAGGAATCAATGAAACAAAGAGTTATATTATTAGAAAATTTATGTGATTGACAAACACATATCCAAATTTACTAAAAGGTGCAGAGAGTAGATCCAAATTAAGAAAATAAGAAATGAAAAGGGTGCATAACCACAGATATACTTTAAAAACCTGTATTTTTACAAACTGGAAAATCTAAAAGAAATGTATAATTTTTTTGATTCATACCACTACCTAAAGGGAAATCAAGATCAGATAAGCAATTTCAGCAGACCTATAACACCTAATAAAATAGAAGCAAAACATCCCAGGTTCAGATTGTTTTAGTGCAGAATTCTACTAGACTTTCAAAGAAGAGTTAATGCCAATACTCCTTAAATTGTTCCACAAAATAGAAACAGAAGGAATATTCATTTTATGAGGCCACAGTTACACTGATGCCCAAACCCCATAAAGATCCAACAAAGAAAGAGAATTACAGACCAATTACCATTGCAAACATAAATGCAAAAATAATAAAATACTTGAAAACTGAATCCAATAACACATTTAAAAAAAGATGTGAAAATCAGAAACAGGAAAAGGCTGTCTACTTACTCCATACCTATTCATCATAGCACTTGAAGTCTTAGCCAGAACAATAAGACAACTTAAGGAGATCAGGGGATACAACTTGGAAAGAAAAAATATCATCCTGGGTAAGATATCTTATACCGAGAAAGACAAATATGGTATGTATTTGCTTAAATGAAGATATTAGCTGTTAAGTCAATGACAAACAAGGTGCAATCCTTAGAAACTATGGAGGTTAGGTGTAGAGTAAGGGATGAAGTGGGGCAGATCCCTTTAGAAAAGAAAAATAGAATAATTATGGATGAATGGGGGGCTAGAATGGAAGGATAAAGTGGGTAGGAAGAGGGGAGAGAGGGGCCAACCAGAGAGGAATATGGAGAAAGACAGCTAAATTTAAGGGTCATTTGAGAGATAATATGGAAACCTAATATGATAGAAGCTTACTAAACTATGTACATGTATGAAGGCAATCTAAATTAAATTGCCAAATAATAGTAAAGACAGAATTCCCACTGGACATCTCTTGTCACCAAAGCTTCCAGTACCATGATAGGGTTACATCTAATTGAGTTGTTCACCAAAGGTGTCCCACGGGAATCCCCAAACAACCAAAGCTATTGCCAAGACTATAGGTTGCTCTCCACAAATTGACAGTGAGGCCACAGTGGTGAAGACAACACCTACACAGTTCATTGAATAATGCTGAAGCAGAGCTGTAGCATGAGGGCTTGCTTTGTTGGGGTTTCTGTCCCACCCGCCCCCCCCAGCCATTTAGTCCCAGAGAAAATCACACAGAGGCCTCCAGAAGATTATAAACTGATTGGCCCATTTGCTTAGGCTTCATATTGGCTCTTATAACTTATATTAACCCATTATTCTTATCTATGTTAGCTACATGGCTCAGTACCTTTCTCAGAGGGGCAGGTCACATCCTGCTTCTTCAGTTGTCTGGGCAGGAGTCTTGGGAAGAGCTTCCTTCTTCCCAGAAATCTCCTGTTCTCCTCGCCCGCATCTACTTCCTGTCTGGTTGACCCGCCTATACTTCCTGCCTGGCCAATCAGCGTTTATTTAAAACATGATTGACAGAAACCAGACAATTCTCCCGCACCACAGAGCTGGTGCCTACAGAGAGCTTTCACCATTATGTTCCCACGTCTTTCCTATAGGAGGTGCTCTGCATGCTAAGATAGAGGTGTAACTACCAAGCCAGACACACACCCTTGGATCTACAGTCTGTCCTGACTGCAAAGATATGGTGGCACAAAGCTTGAAGGAGAAACCAGCCCATTTTGGATTGAATTAAGACCCACTCTATAAGATGAAACCCATACCTGACACTTTTTGGGTGACCAAGAACACAAAACTAGGTAGTCCAAGGGACCTAAGGTAAGACCGAATACTACTATTTTAAACAAAACAAAATAAAAATGATTGCTAATGACATTCTGCTATACTTATAGGTCAGAGCCTTTCTTAGCCATTATCAAGAGAAGCTTCCATCAGCAGCAGATGGTACAGAAATGCAGAGTTGGACATTATGCAGAGTGAGAGACCTTGGGACACTCAGTCCTAAATGGTACGTCTCCATCAGATCCCTCTCCTCGGAACTCAGGGATCCTGTGGAAGAGGAGGCAGGAAGATTATAAGAGCCAGAGGGGATGGAGGACCCCAGGAACACACGTCCCCTACATCAGCACCATCAAATCTGACAGAGTTCACAGGGACTGAGGCAGCATGCCCAGGGCCTGCACACCTCTGTACCAGGTCCAGTTCAGTGTTTGTAGGATTCTAGGGTGTGCAAATGAGTGGACCTCAGATTCTTGTGCTGTTTCTTGAGCTCTTTTCCTTCTGTGTGTTTGTTTTGCCCAATCCGGGTGTGTTTTATTCTATATGATGTATCGTATTATATTTTTATTGTTATCACATAGAAGCCTATTTGTTTTCTAATGAGAGACAGAAAGGGAGTGGATCCAGTTGGGAGGGAATGTGGGGAGGAACTGAGTCGAATAGAGGTAGGGAAATTATAATCACGATATGTGACGTGAGGGAAAAACTATTTTCAATAAAAGGAGAAGGAAATGGTCACATGGTTTTCTCATCATGCTGCTTTGCTGAGGATCTGGGGCCTCCAGAGTGATGGCTTTGTAATGGGATGGTAAGTGTGGTTTGATTTTGCTGGGAAGGAGCAACGATTCCCAAGTCTTCTGTGATAAGATGCTAATTTTAGAGGTTATTGGGACAAACTAGACATTATATAGGTTTGTCACTTTTATCTCTTTAAGTATGTCTGTTTTTATTAGTTTCTGATGATTGTCTCACTGTGCTAAATATTAAACTAGCTCCTTTTATTTAGTCATTATTTTAAGGAGTTATGAGCTTCATTGTGCCAACTTCTTAATTTAATTGATTAAAAGCAAAACTCGTTTTCTTAATCACAGTTTGCCTGGAACCATGCAGCTCAATGAGCAGTGGGAGAAAAGAGGAACACGCAGTGCTCTGAACTTAAAACAAGCTCCGAACAATGCAACAAGTGGGAAACTACCTAACTGAACGGTGTTAGTTAAGCGATAGGCGGATCTTAGATAAATCAACCAACGAAGGGGAGTATTCTATTTTCTTTCTTTGAAAATTAAACCCTTAATTTTTACCTTTATTCTTGGTTTGAAGAGTTTGTACATTTATCTTAAAGAATAGTATAGGACTGGTGGACCCAGTAGTGAGACCAAAAACAATAAAGGATCACTATTTGCTGAATTCTGGGTCCAGTGCTATGGAGAAAGAGGAGGGAGGACAGGAGGGAAGGAGGGAGGAGAATGGAGAGATGGATGGAGAAAGGGAGGGAGGGAGAAAAGGGGGGAAAGGGGAAGGAGGAAGGAGGTAGAGAAGGGGGAAAGGGAGGGAAGAGGAGGGAGTGAGGAGGAGAAAGAGAAGAGGGAGTGAGGAGGAAGGAGGAGGAGGGAAGAGGAGGGAGGAGGAGGGAAGAGGAGGAAGGAGGATACTCCTTACACTGTAAGTTTACACCACTTACAAGTTGCATGCCACACTGCTCTCTTGGTTAGACAAGAGTGTAGATACAGATTTGATTCTGTGACTGTCAAACCAGTGTATGTTATGTTTGATCTCCTTGATGTAGTGTTTTTCATACATGCAATTAACACTTGGGCTGCAATGAATGTTATACTTTATTAGGATTTCTTTTTCTTTTTGATACAGGACTTTGCCATGTAGTTCTTGCTGGCCTGGAATTCACTATGTAGACCAGGCTTGCCTTGAAGTAATAGAGATCCATCTGTCTCTCCTTCCCAGGTGCTTGTATTGAAAGGTGTGTATCCCCCTCTCCTATTAGGATTATTGTATAGTAATTAATGTTCACTTGTTTAAAACCCACTTATTACACAAGTATTTTTTAACCTTGATCTGCTCATTCTCGAGGGTTATAGAGACAAGCAGGGTGAGGCTCAGGGCCTTTCAGAGTGCCAGGTCATTGGCAGAGCAAAGTAGTTATGGAAGTGACTGTCACAACCCATGCATCAGAGAAGTAATCTGCCTCTCTGAACTGTGTGGGGCGGCATCTGCTCACGGTGATGGGCAGTGGGGACTTCAGGGGACGAGATGGACCTGAGAAGAGTCTCAGGGAAAGCAAGATTAAGGCAAGCAAAGGAGACTGAGGGAAGGGATTTGATACAGGACAGAAAGTCTACAGAGTAATGATGACAGTGACAATATTTGAAGTATTTGTTCTTGAGTACAGTGACATCTCAGATGCCATTTTTCATTTCATTTCCCTGGAAAGCAAGCAAAATCGAGTTCCAGAGTTGGAAGACTGACATTCAATGTGCACCTGATCGTTCAGCATTCCTTAATACGAGGTGCACAGGCCCTGCTACTTCTCAAAGCTTGTTTTTGAACACAATCTATTTTGCTGAACATAATCTCTTCATATGGTCCAAAGTGTTACTTAACTTTCTGAATTTACTTTATTATACAGGTATTCCTCCCAGAAATGAATTCACATGGTTGATATTATGCTTTTATGGGGAATTAACAAAACACAGTGAGAGAAAAGTTTGTTCTCCTCTCGTGCTGTTTTCTGTGCCCTGCTGGGAAAACTGAGACCCTCATGTCTTCACATCTGATACAAAGTGAAGACCACATCAAGGACTTCAGTGCCGGATGTTCTCACACTGGCACACACACAGGGTTGTGTCTGCAAGGATTCGCGTATGCGTGCACGTGCACGCACACACACACACACACACACACACACGAGTGAACTGACGTGTTTTTATCACAGGAACAAAAGCAAATGGTGTGGCTGGATTTTTCTTTCTTCTGTGGCATGTGGTATTTTCATGCGTTTAAAACAAAATTTACGCTATTTCCTTTGTTACTAAGAGCAAAGAGGCGCTCATACAGTTACATACAATAAATACACCTCATGGTGTGGTCCTAGACTGAGCAGCTCGGAATCACCACAGTTCCTGGTTCTGCTTCTACTGAAGAGCGACTGACTCAGGAAGCCTGGGTGCTGGAGTTGTCACACAACTGACAATTAGCTTGGTCTTCGCTGTGGCTTTAAGTGGCAGAACCTTCCATCCATTTTAATGCAGGGCCTTCCATCTGCTTTGTTTTGGAGTCAAACATTTAGAAATCAAACAATGAGATTCAGAAGTATATATTTGACCTGAACCATTAAGCTAAAACCAAACAAAACCAGACAGACAAATAAACAAAACAAACCCCTGAGATGCTCACTTGCTTCAGCCCGATGAATGACTTGAGCTCAATTTCTGGAACCCACATAGTGGAACGGAGGGAACCAATGCCCACAAGTCGCCCTATGACCTCTGTCTGTATGCCACGGCCCACAGAGTACAGAAAACACAACACAATAAACATAAAAGAAATTAAGAATTTAGAAAAAGCCTAAAAGTCAGAACCGTGTTACTCTTTAAATATTATAATTCCCTTACATCGCAGTGCAAGAGGCCCCACGTCACGGCTATCTGAAGTACAAAGCAGACTTTACCAGGCGAGGATCTCATAATATTTGTTTCTTCTTGGCACATTTCTATCTGTCTTCAAGACAATTTTTTATTGTTTTTTATTTATATCTTTCAAGATTATATTTGCCCAGAGTGCTTTCATGTGGTGTTTTGGAATTTATGACAGGCCAGGAAACCTATGAAAATTCTGAGTTACATTTCCCTTCAGATGTCATAAACAGTCTTGTTTCACTGAGGCTAGTGCTAGATTTTGCTCTACTTTTAGTTTAGTTAAATTAATTAATTAATTTTAATATTAATATTTTTAATATTGGGTCTCTCTGTATAGTCCTGGCTGTCCCTAGAATTACTTATGTAGTCTAGATTGGCCTCAAACTCACAGAGCTCCTCCTGCATACTGGGATTAAAGGTGTGTGCCACCACGCTAGGCTTAACTTTTCTATATTATTGAGCATTTCATACATGTATACAATGGAATGGAACATGACTGTATCCAGTCTTATCTACTTGAATTTTTTTCACAGATTTACTTATTTCATTTTATGTGTATTATTGTGGGTTTTCCCCTTTGTATGCTGTAAATATGTTTTATTTCCATTGGTTAATAAAGAAGCTACTTTTGACCAATGGCTTAACAGAATATAGCCAGGCTAGAAAAGGTATATAGAGCGAGTAGGCAGAGTCAGGGAGAAGCCATGTAGCTGCCCCCAGGAGACAGACACTGGATGCTGGATGGAACCTTACCAGTAGGCCACAACCACGTGGCAATACACAGATTAATAGAAATGAGTTAATTTAAGATGTAAGAGCTAGCTAGATGTATAAGCTAATAGGTCAAGCAGTGTTTTAATTAATACAGTTTCTGTGTGGTTATTTCAGGTCTGGGTGACCTGAAACAAATGAGCAGTCTCTGCCTACAGTGTACGAATGAGTGTTTTGCCTGGATGTATTTGCTCTATGTACATGCCTAGTGACATTCAGTAGTCGCCGGGTCCCCGAGAACTGAAGTTACAAGTGGCTGATTCACTATGTGGGTGTTCACACTACTAGTATTACTGCTGAATCATCTCTTCGGCTCCCACCCTTTATTTTAAAATCCTCTAATTAGTCTGTAGGATCCCTAGATCTTTAGACAGTATTTTGACTCCCTTGGTATTTTGAAAGGGACAACAAAGATCTCTGTTGACAGCCTCTGTCCGTCCATGACCAGAACAGCAAGTGAGCAGTGTATATCCCCGCATGTGATCATGGAAGGTCATTTCCTGGTGTGATCAAGCTAGCGGAGGGTTCCAGAGCAAACTCCCATTCTCAGCATCTTTTCTTTCTCAATAGAATCCATCAGAATTCATTTGAAAAGCAGCAAAACTTGAGTATGACAAGATGCCATGATTACTACATAATGTTGGCATTATGCCATGATAATACTTAGTTGGGAGATCTTCATTAGTGTGGGAGAAATCTAAGAGGAAGAAAAGGAGTGAATTTAAAAACCACTCCATGAGCTAGCAAGAAAATTCAGCAGCCTGAGGCACCTGCGGCCAAGCCTGATGCCCTTAGTTAAATTTATGGGATTCACATGGTGGAAGGCAAGGAGCAACTCCAGCAAGTGGTGCTCTGGACTCCACACATGTATACATACATACACACACAAAAAGATGAGTAAATGTAATTAAAAAATAAAATCAGAACAGCAAAGCACTAACTGGCTTTTCTGACATACTGACCCAAGAAGACTAGGAGCTGAAGGAACTCGGAGACAAACAGGCGACAGTGCTGGGCCAGGGTAGCTGCTGTCTAGGAGTATAACTTGTGAGGAAAGTGGGTCACAGGGGAGGGGAGGGCAAGGGCTAGCTAGAATTTGGCAGCAGCCTGAGAACGGAGTCCAAGGAGGGTGCAAATCATGTAAAAGCCTCTTACCTGTGGCTTTGCAGCCACCAGCATAGGGCGGAGTCACTGCCCACCAGATAGGTTTTCCTTTCCTCTCTGCTGGTGGACTTTCCCTGGATTCCCTTCTCAAGCTGCTGCCAAACCAGGTACCTGCCTTGAAACCTGCCCTGCTAGCTCGGTCGGTAGAGCATGAGACTTTTAATGTCAGGGTCGTGGCTTGGGTGTGAGATGTAACAATTCAGTCTGAGGATGTCATAGAGGTAAGAATAGTAGCTGACTGCTCTGCTTCTCTGTTCCTTCAGCTTTCACCCCCTAATATCTGACTCTGGGTTTTTATTATTAAAGCCAATTAGAATTTGTACTATACTAGAATCCACAGACACCTGTACCAGCCATTCCTTGCACCCAACCACCCTGCCAGTCTTCAGAGTCTAGGCTGCGTCTCCACCACTCTTCCATCTTCAGAGTGTAGGCTGTGTGTTCACCTCCACCTTCAAAAAGTCTCATGCAAATTTCTCCTTTCATAAACTTTGACCTGGAACCATAAGCAAAAGGCAATTCTGGGAAGATCCCTCTAGGATAGCCAAGTTGATAAGTCATCAATATAAAACCTTGACAACCTTTACCTGTTTGATGTACATATGTTTACTTTTGCTGAGGTTTTAGGTCTTGTGTCTTTATACAGTATTGCCCAATATGTTTTAACCTGCTTGAGAACAGGCAGAAACCTCAGCCTCCCCCTCCCAGTATGGGCTTTATATACAGTTTGTGTTCTATAAATGCATTTTCCCAACTGAATAGAATAGGGCTCTGTTACATACGCTCTTTAAAAGTTGGATGGCATCTTGCATCTTTCAGGACACTGAGAACCATGTCCTCATGACTCTGAGCCCTCTCACCTCTCTGAACCTCTTTATTCACCACATCTCATGCAGGAGTCTCTTGACTCAGCCGCATCTTTTGGGTCCAAGCAGTTGTTATTCTTTGCTTTATAACAAACCATCCCAAAATGTATAGGTTTAAACAACTCTCTATCCCCTGTTTCCATCAGTTGGATAAGTATGTTTTTTCGGTTTAGTTTCACCCAGGTTCACTCATGAGGCTGAGTAAGATGGAGATTGGCTGCCTGCACAGTCCAAGCTGGTGCTATCCATGTCTGTTGTTGGCACCTCATGCTTTGCTCTCATGTGCCTTCTTTTCTTAGGGGGCTAGACTGCCTTCCCTACTTGGAGGTCCCCAGGGAAGCCTCTGCAGACATCAATCTGGCAGCTAGCTTCAGAGCTATAAGAATATCCCTTGTGCACATTCTTTTGGTCAATGCTTTTTAGAAGGCAAGACCAGATTCCAGGTGAGGGGGAAACCTCTTATGAGAGAAGAGGCCAAATGGTGTGGTCATATCCTTCAAAGTGCAACAGCAGCTGAAAAATAGGTTATCCTCTAGAGACTGGCTAGATAGCTCAGCTGGTAAAGGCACTTGAGACATAACTCTCATGACCTGATTTGGATCTCTGATTCCATGTAGATGGAAAGAACCGATTTCAAGAGAGCTGTCCTCTAATCTCTACATGTATGCCCTGATACATGTGCACCCCACTCCACTCCCACTAAATAAATTATTTAAATTTTAATTTTCATTTAGGTTTCTTTAGTAAGACCCCTCCCCCCCAGGTTATTCCCTTGTAGCAGTGATTCCTACATGGTGCTGATTCTGTCCCTGTCTCCCCTTGGCAATGACAAGACATTTTTTATTATACAACTGGCTACTATTATGCTTCAGCATAATTTGTGCTAATTATCCCTCAATTTATAGGACAGCTCTTCCAATGAGAGTCTGGTGTCTTGTGTTGAGGTGAAGTAGCCCTGCTTTTCATGGAATGTAATTCTCGCTGGTTGCCTGAGGACTTTGGTCAAGAATATTTCACAGATTGAAATTATTTAAAAATTTGAAAGGATCATAAATTTCTTTTGGGATGGAAAGGTGCTTTAGGTACAAAATCTGCCTATCAGTCATTATTTATGAGCGAACCATTTTAGATAGAAGACAAACCACTCAGACCCTTCTTTAAGACTCAAATGGGAACAATACTCTGGCTTTTGAGACTTTGCCTATTATTTTAATTTTCACCTCTCATTCCAGCTTCTAAGCAAAACCTTGGGATGTGTTTGCTTGTGAATGTGTTCAAGTGTACACGTGATTGCACATGTATACTTTTGCACACACACAGCATGCTTTAGCTGCTTTGGTTAGAAGTCTTTGAAGGACTTTACTTCATTGTGTTAAAGGCTAAGAGGTGTGTATTAATTAGCCAAAGTCATTGACTCATTAAATCAGAAATAATTTACATCTAACTGGTGATTTTTCTAGTTGTAGCATTTACATTCAGGCTGATTGGGCTTGGGAAACTGCTGGGCTATCCTCACAAACCATCCTTAGGAGATGCTGAAAACTTTAACATTTCCCTTTCAGGATAAAACAGTGTAAACTAAAAACTAAATGGTGTAACCCCAAACAAGTCAACATTACATGCAGCAATAATTAGATTATTGTAGGGCAGAGAAGGATAAAAGTGTAAAAGGAGTCCCAAGGCATCTCCTATTGTTTCTAAGACAGAACTTCACAGGCAGGAGAGGCATGAGGCCAGTCTGGCTGTGGCGCTCTGTTCCACTCTCCCACTCAGGCCTGAATTTGCTGCTGGTTTGGACGACCACCAAGTCAGCGTCTTCACCTCTCGCCCTCACATCTGCTCCCTCCTGAAGCTATGTGATCACAGGTGTCTTACTGAATCTCCTCCCAACTAACAGAGCAATGTGTGCTAATGACAGAAGAGGGGCTACATAATTTGAATTCTTAAGTAGAAGGGTATTGCGTCAGCTCAGGCCTGAGGAGAGAGGAAATTCTTGAAAATTCAAGATTCCATTGTGAACAAACCAAATACTCTCCAGATCCCTGATGAGACCACTCCTGTTGCCCCAAAGGCAGACTAATCCTCTTCCAGCTTCAGGGTGGGTGACAGAAGAGCAACATTTTACTGGTGAGATTGCTGAAATCTGATTGCTTAACAAAGCAATTATTGATAACCTGTAATTGCTGCCCAAATCATAAACTTGCTAGTAGTCTCTCATCTGAGAAATGATAGGTTACTTCTAGTTGAGAGAAGACTAACAAATTATATTTTTTCATAGAAATATGTCAGAAAAAACAACCTGTAAACTATGAACTGTCATCTCCATGAACCGAAATGATATTCCTGAAGCACTGAGCACATTGCTTGAGTTCTCTGCTTTAGGAGTCTTAACCTTCAGCCCTCAATGGATATCTCTCTTTATGACAATCACCATGGATAATACTGATGTCTTTAACTTGTGGTGTCACAGAAATGAGATCTTTTCCTTGAGAGATGGGCTGAGGAGTAGGTGGAGCAACTCTTTGGGAGAGCTACGCTGAAGTAGGCATCTTAGTATGATGGGATCAAGCAGGCTTCGTCAGCATTGAAGTAGGTGTTCTGTTTCCATTTTTTTCTTTTCTTTTTTTCAAGACTCTTCCTTATTATGTTCAGAAGTAGGCAAGAGCAGCTTCTGTGATATTGGCTGGTATCTTAAGTTCTTGAAACTTTAAAGCACTGGTTTTGAAGTATGACTGTAGCTGGTTTCCACAGCACAAAGACATGCACTTAAACAGCTCACACAGGTGGCCGAGCCATTCATTCTGTGGTAAGGGATCGCTTCTTGTATGTGGACGCAGCGAGAATAGGAAGTTAAGACTCTTCTGGCAGCCTTATCACCAGTCCACGTGACATGTGTAGAGGCTGTCATACCTTTTCGGAGCATACTTTAATCCATGACAGACAGAAGGAGCGCAGTGGCAGGGTCAAAACTTGGATTTGAGAGTGGAGGTGATGTGTTTTTAGCATGTTTTTTTTTAAAAAAAAAACTTGCAAAATAAAGACAATCGTGCCTAAGTTGTAGCATTGCTATAATAATATCTTGGATGTGAATCAATAATTTAGTGGCTGTGCACTCCTTGGCATCCTACAATTGTAACTAACTGATAGCTACATTGTGAAAAGCACACTCATTCAAGTGTGCTTCCACTGATTTCTTATATTTAGACCTTAAACATATTATGGCTTTATTCCTGAAACACAGGTTTTAAAAGATTTGACACTGGAACTGAAATTCTGGAAGCTCTAGCAAAGGACATAGGGGAAGCAGAGAGGCAGCCTAGCTTTCCAAGGCCAAATGCAGCACATTCTCCTTGGAAGGCCCAGCATCATGATTTCTGCTGTCATCTAAACAGCATCTTTAACAGCATCTGTAAACACTGGCTAAAAACATCTTCTGGGTTATCAGTTTTAAACCAGACTCTAACTAGAGAGTGCGGACTGCACTAGCAGTGTGGAAACCGACGGAATCCATGTCCTATTTTTGTGTTCCACGCTACCAGGAACACCTTCCTTACAAGCTATTCTTCTGAGGTGCTAATTCATTAAATGAACAGCACATGTCCCCCCAGGCACCACATCCTTCAAGATGCTCCCATGTTGCCTATATTCTTCATACTCTTTGCGATGGTTTGGGGACCACAGAAAGCCCAACTGTTTCAGAGCTTGCTGCCTGGAGTGTCAAAGAATTATGCATAAATAAAAGCCTACAAGGAATGTGTAAGATGCTAAAGTAAGCATCTTAAAGAATGGATAGGAAAGGACTTAGAAGCTTTAAACCACCCAGAAAAATCCAAATTAGAAATGGAGAGGTAGAAAGTGGATCTGAACAGAGAGATGTAATACAAAACACATAAATAACAGTCTGAAAGCTCACAACCTACTGGGGTACAGAGTTCTCCACTGATTCAAAATGGAATTTTCTTTTATGTGCTGTGATTTAGACAAGTCTCAAATGCAACAGTGAGAATATAGGCATGTATAAACCAAAGGAGTTCTTTAAATAATAGTCTGTCTTCCTTCCTTCTCTCCCTCCCTCCCTCCCCCTTCCTTCCTCCCTTCCTTCCTTCCCCTCCTTCCCTCCTTCCTTCCTCCCTTCCTTCCTCCCCCTCCCTTCTTCCTTCCGTCCCTCCCTCTCTTCCTCCCCTCCTTCTCTCTCTCCCTCTCTCCTTCCTTCCTTCCTTCCTCCCTCCCTCCCTCCCTCCCTCCTTCTCTCCCTTCCTCTCTCCCTTTCTCCCCCTTTCTCTTTCTTTCTGTCCAGGGTCTTACTATGTAGACCAGGTTGGGCTTGAACTCAGAGATCCACTTGCTTGGCTCCTGAGTGCTGTGATTAAGGCATATGCTACTATGACTGGATGTACTTTGCTATTTGTGGTTTTTCCTTTCCTATGCCAACTACTGTGGTTTTGAATCTGGGCTTGAGGGGTGGGATGTGAGCGTGCGTGTCTCTCTGTGTGTCTATGTATGAGCATTTATGTGTGCCTGTGTGTTATAGATATTTAGCATTAATTGCAGAACAACATTTTTGAGGTTCAGTCTCAGGTATGGTTAATTTCTTTTAATTCTGCTTTTTTTAATCTATATATTATCTTATTAACTATATATTTGCTTAAAGAGATAAAAAGACATTTAACTTCATTTAACACCAAAAAGATGGCCATTAAAACAACTGGACTCATATATGAAAAGTAAAATGGCGAGCTGTCCGTGAGCCTGGTATTCCCGGAGAGGAATCTGTGCGTGCAGTTCACTATTGCTGTGTGAAGTTCACTATTGCTGTGTATAGTTCACTGTTCCTGTGTGCATCCTAATTGTATTTCTATTCTGATGTTACACTCGGTTTATTTTCATTCTTCTGCATCCACCCTGAAATCTTTGTCTGAAATGTTCGGTTTTTCTGCTGGTGCCGACTCTTGAGTCCTGCCCTCATGGAGGTCCAGCAGCGTGGATGGGATGGGCGTTCCGGTTCTCAGCAGGTAGACTCATTTATCTGAAGAGCGGAGTAGGGGCTCCAGTCCTGCCCCGCCTTTTGAGTTTTGCTGAAAGCAGGGAACAGGTTGAGTTTAGAACACTCCCTGTTTTTTAACGTGAGGTTTAAATTATCAGTGGTGCACATATGAACTATAGCTATTTGTAAGCTGGCTGGCTTCATCCCTTTTACAAAGGAGTTTCATAGGTTGGCTTGACAGTAACAAGTCAGACTTCAGGGTTCCTCGGCACTGTAGCTATCACCTCTGCTTGTCTTTTTCTCTGACCCCAGCTATTTACAGCCCTATAAGCACACATACACGCTGTACCTGTAAGTGTAGCATAGTCTCTACAATGCCATTATAATTTTCCATATTTCATGATCTGTGTATTTGCACACATCCCAGAGTGCATGGACTCTTGTGGGAACAGGTGTCCCTTCTTCCACTATATAAATTTCCTGCACGGAGCTTGTAGTTTTAAGCATCTTTTAAGTTCTTTATCTCTTCCTTCTGTTTGCTAACTTTCCTTCGTGCTTCTGTTCTCTGAACCTGAAGGAACCCCAGTCGGAATGGAGCCACCAACACTCTGGCTTACCTCTTTGGTCCCCACAATTTGGAAAGATTGTGTTCTTTCCTCCAGGGGATCCCAGACACAATCTGGAAAGTGGCTTCTTTCAGTCAGAATTTCCGTGGTTCAAAGCCATGATTTCTCTCATCCTTATCAAGAAAGAATGCCCAGCAGTAGACGGCCGACACAGAACAAACTCCATGGTATTTTTCTAGATTTTTTGTATCATTTTGTTTGCTTGGACATTTTTAGTTTCACCAGTCTTTTATTTTACTTCCTGCTACTGTGTTGTTGTTGGTGGGTTATATATATATATGTATATATATGTATATATATATGCTTCTTTTGTTTTGTTTGTTTTAAAGAGAAATAAAAAGAATGGGAAGTTGGGTGGGGAGGATCTGGGAATAATTGAGGGAGGGGAAACAGCATCAAAATATAACATGAAAATGTGTAATTCAAAAAAATTTCAAGTTGTGGTGGGGCAGGGTGGTAGGATTTGCTGAAGGGCAGAGACAGGAGAATCAGGAGTTCAAGGCCAGCCTGGAAAACCCGTTTTATAGCCAGGTGTGGTGGCATACACCATTAATCCCAGCACTCAGGAGGCAGAGGCAGGTGGATCTCTGTGATTTTGAGGCCAGCCTGGTCTATATAGTGAGTTCCAGGAGAGACAGAGCTGTGTAGACCCTTTCTCAAAGTCCCCACCCCCAAAATAAGTTTAAAAAAGAAAAAGAAAACCTTGATTTGACCCAAGAATCAAATAACTTCCACAAATTAGTTTGGAGGTTGGGGCAGATGCCTGAGACATGTTTGGGTCTCCTGAAGGGAACAGAACTGGTTTGAGGTCATCCGAAAACAAAGTGGGCATTGCTATTTTAAAGTGAAAATAGTCAGAGTCAGCCTCTAGCTCTATAAATTTCCTTAGAGTTACCATAAATACTGCAGAGCAGCTCATGAGTGTGAGGGTGATCAAGTTTCCCAGGGGCCTTTCAGAATGACTTTTAGTTCAGGGGCTACATGCACTGTGAGAGCTCAGATCATTGTGTGCTGGGAATTCCGAGATGACGTCATGGCAACTGAAACCCTGGGGAGGCAGTAATGATGCCATCTCCACGTTCTTGGTCACATTTCTGACCAGGGACCTGATGCACGTCAGGGTGCACAGAGTCATGGTATGGTGACTTCCGCCCTGGGGCACATGCTCGGCTTCCTGTTTTGCTCTGATCGTTTCCCCCTGGGCTTTCAGAGATGCAGAATTACCCCCACACAGATCGGTCGCCCATGAAAAGAGCGTGTGTCTCATGTTTGGAAAGCTTGTTTACGTGATCTCTGCCCTTTCACTCTACAAACTCCGCTTCCTTTTGTGCTTTGTGTCTTGACAGGAATTCCACCCACCCTTGAGAACTTCTCTTTCTCCTTTTAAAGCTTATATTTCTTGTTATTTATTTTCATCATCACCTGCAGGCATTGCTGTTGTTACTTTTTAATTTGTTTATAATATTAGTGGCTTTCTTATGGTAGACATTTTTAGCCTATTAGGTCCACCATTTGAAAATACTTGTGAATTCTTAAGTTACCAAGTGGGGTGTGCAAAGACACCTTTAATAATGTTCGTTCTGCTTCCAAGTTGTGTACCGTTTGGATAGGGAACTATGTTTGTACAAATAGCAATACATAAAAGATGATTGTTCCTACAGAGGGGAAGGAGCAAGGCCATGTGCTTTGTGGCCATTGTATGCATTGTAGGCATTCATTTGTGAAGAGCCTGTTCAAGCCTCTGTTCAGGCTTTCCCACTGAATTGTATTGTCGAATTCTAGGACTTTTTTCAAATAATCTGCATGCATATGTGTGTGTGTGTGTGTGTGTGTGTGTATGAGAGAGAGAGAGAGAGAGAGAGAGAGAGAGAGAGCGCATGTGGAGGTGGGAGGACACACTCAGTGTTTGTTCTCTCCTCATCTTGCTTGAGACAAGCTTGTTTTCTGATGTATACACTAGACTGGCTGGCCTGTGAGCTTCCAGAGCTCCTCCTGTCTCTGCTGCATGGAGCACTGGGAACACAGGTGTCTCACGTCCCTGGACTGGAGCACTAGGAACACAGGTGTCTCACGTCCCCGGACTGGAGCACTAGGAACACAGGTGTCTCACGTCCCCGGACTGGAGCACTGGGAACACAGGTGTCTCACGTCCCCGGACTGGAGCACTAGGAACACAGGTGTCTCACGTCCCCGGACTGGAGCACTGGGAACACAGGTGTGTCACGTCCCTGGACTGAATCACTGGGAACACGGGTGTTTCACGTCCCTGGACTGGAGCACTGGGAACACAGGTGTCTCACATCCCTGGACTGGAGCACTAGGAACTCAGGTGTCTCACGTCCCCGGACTGGAGCACTAGGAACACAGGTGTCTCACGTCCCTGGACTGGAGCACTGGGAACACAGGTGTCTCACGTCCCCGGACTGGAGCACTGGGAACACAGGTGTGTCACGTCCCTGGACTGAATCACTGGGAACACGGGTGTTTCACGTCCCTGGACTGAATCACTGGGAACACAGGTGTCACGTCCCTGGACTGGAGCACTAGGAACACAGGTGTGTCACGTCCCTGGACTGGAGCACTGAGAACACAGCTGTTGCACATCCCTGGACTGGAGCACTAGGAACACAGGTGTGTCCTCATAGGTGAGCTCTAGAGATTTGAGCTCGGGTTCTCGCACATCTCAGGAGGTCACCTCCCCAGACTCTGGTTTTCCTTTCTTCTTCTTTTCTTCTGTTTTGTTTGTTGAGACAGGATCTTACTATGCAGCACTCAGTGGATAGACAGGCCAAGCTGACCTGGAAGTCACAGAGATCCCCCAGCTCCTGAGTCCTGAGTGCTGGGATGAAAGGAATGCCTCACTACACCTCAGTTTTGTTTGTTTGGCTCTTTGGTTGGTTGGTTTTGTCACAATCATAACGTCACTGAGGTACACGCCTGTGTTTTTCCAATGTCTAGGTTTACATACGTCAAAGAAAAATGAAAACCAACGTTTTATTAGTGTACACTCGCTAGAATGGCGGAATTATAACACATTACAAATGGGAATATAAAATGACAAAGTTACGTTAGGATTTAATCTGGTAAGCATGTGCCTCACCCATATCTTTAGATCTCACCCAAAAGAAAGGAAAGCATCTATTAAGAACACTACTGTACATGTCAACAGCACCCTTATCATTGCAACTGACCATTGGGATGCCTGCCTCTAGGAAGTGGACACACAATGGGCTGAGTGGAGTCTAACTCAGTCAGCACTGGAGCTGCACACATGGCTGCACACAACGGACTGCAGTATTCTCAAAGCACAGGGCTAAGAAGACTTCCCGTAAGGGGGTCTTCCATACGCTTTCTTTTAGACCAACTTCTAGAGCTGACAGAAATTTAGCAACAATGAGACGAGCCATGGGTTTGTGCAGTGGTATGAACGTTCAGCTGGTTCCCTCATTTATATGCTGTCATCTACTCTTCCCGTGACAACATTAGATGGAGACCAGCCTCTGGAGGATAGTCAAGTCAGGGGGCAAAGCTCTCCTCCGTGACATTAGAGCCTTTATTCCAACTCTGAGGTCTCAGCAACCTTGCTCTTCTTACTGTGTGAGAACCGGTGAGGGAAGGTGATTGTATGGGTCAGGAAAGGAGCCCCCACCAGATACTGTGTCTGCTGGCACCTGGATGTTGGACTTCTCAGACTCTATGTGACAAAGACACCTTTTCCTCACAGTGGTTGAGTCTACACAATTTGTAGTTTCTGTTATAGTGGCACTGTACTGACTACAATGAGCTAGCATTGATTGAACAAGGAAGAAACACTTGGAAGTGTTCTTTATCTTGACAATTGTGCAAGTTACTAAGGGAATCTGCTTGTCAGCACTCAGTGAGGGTACATTTAAGATATGTACACTTCATACATGTAAATGGTATCGTCATTGAAACCACAGAAACAGCCTTAGGTGGCAGGTTTTGGCAAGTAATTGGATAGAAATACGTTATGTTGCTTTAGTGTGGAGTTTGGATGAAGTGTCCTGGTTTCAAGTCATAACTGGGAAATGTCTTAGCTCTGACAATTCGGTGAGTGACATGCCCTTCTTGGATTCAAGGTTTCCCTTTACAGAACTGAATCAATACTTTCTGTCAGTTGATGTTTTAGGAATGTATGCATAAGGCTTGTAACAAGGGTTGACACAGCATACCAAGAAATTAATGCTGTTTGAATAATCTCTGCCACCCTTTTTCTACTTGTTTATTAGGGAGCAAAGTGCCAGCTGTGAATCTGAGGTTTGAATGCTGGTGTTTGCAAAACTGACATACTAAGAACAAAAATACAGAACAGAAGGATGATCTGTACTCTGCTTTGAACTGAATGGTTTTAAAACAAACTGATCACTGCTAATAATAGGTCATGAGTTTGGAGGGAAATGGAAGGCATTTTTGGATTGGAGGGAACTACAGGAAAAGAACAAAGAAGCCCTGAATGTATCAGTGGCCAACTTCCTGCTGTCAGTACTCCTATCATGGCTAATCTGAAGTAATCAAACCGGTTTGAAAATTCCTGAATATTTACCCATCACCTCTTCCTGGCTGGTGCTTGTCACCCAGGACTCCACCTGACCAGCGCGTTCCCTGAGCCAGAGAATGGGAGAAGCAGATGCGTTTTCACTTTGCAAGGGTTCCTTTGCCTCCCAGATAGTTTGGGTTTAATTAAGCTCTTCTGTAGCGCGTCTCCGTTTCCCAGCAGCTCTCCAGGCATGCACCTTTTCCTATGGTTGCGCAGAAAGACCTTATTTCTCATGTTCACTGCTGTCCAGGAGGTCCCTCTTCCTGTCGTGCAGAAGCTGCTCTTAGTGACAGTGCTCAGGTGTCATCAGGGCAGACTTCCCTCACAGCCTCTCACTAAGTCCAGTTAACCAGCAGCTCTCCAGGCATGCACCTTTTCCTATGGTTGCGCAGGAAGACCTTATTTCTCATGTTCACTGCTGTCCAGGAGGTCCCTCTTCCTGTCGTGCAGAAGC